>BMAO01008872.1:35000-85542 GCA_019973975.1 Trichonephila clavata | reverse complement strand
CGGCGCATTTTCAAAATCTCCCTATGAGTTTAAAATTTTAATTTAAATTTTTGTTGGAGTGTATGTGGATGGACAACCGGTGCTCACAATCCATTAGAACTCGATTTTTCTAAAGATCAATACATACGTGCCTATCAAACTCTATTCGTTGGGACAGATCGAATGGTCAAGACAGAGGTATATTTATTTCTAGAAAAGAATATAAAGATTCAAATACATTATTTGGATTTAACCTCTCACCAGATTTATGTTCTCAGGAGAACATTTAAGTTTGATAAAACATAGCAATTTGCGATTAGAACTAAAATTCAGCAAATCTTTAGAACAAACCGTATGTGTTATCGTTTTCGCCGAGTTTGAAAATTTAATCGAAATAAACAAATCGAGAAATATCTTGTATGATTTCGGAAATTAAAGAATGGATGGAATGCAACTGTTTACAGTCTTATCTCAAGAGAAGGCCACGTCCCCTATTTCCAAGGTGTTTATTCTAGAGATACAATCCCTCCTCTGCAAGAAAACGTGTGCTATTGTAAATTCTGACGACTCATCGCAGCCTGGAACCCACTGGTTAGCATTATTTTGAATGATAAAGAGAATTAGAATTTTATGATCGTTTGGACAACCTCCTGCATTCTATAACATTACTACTACTACCTATTTAGATGTATTATGGGAATTCCAAAGTGTTTAATAAACCAACATCCAATGTTTGTGGACAATACTGTATTTACTTTTTATTCAAACGCAGCCAAGGCTATTCTATGCATTATATTTTAAATCAATTGTATATAAATGATTTATTATGTATCAATTTGTAAAGAAGCGATATGGTGTAAGATTTGTGTTAGAAAATAAAAAAATGGAATGAAACTAAATATTTGTGTCTTTTATTTTTTTCTATTATATTCTTTTATTTTTCCCTAAAAAAATTAATATTTTTTTCTATGATAAATTTTTTTTCTCAAAAAATTAATATAATTTTATAATAATTTCCCCTTAAAAAATTAATATTTTTTTCTATGATGAAATATTTTTGTTCCCTAAAAAAATTAATATTTTTTTTCTATGATAAATTTCTTTTTCTCAAAAAATTAATATAATTTTATTTAATTATCATCTATTTGAAACTTTTAGATTTTATTAAATAAGTATATTTCACCTGCAAAAGAAAACTGTTCAAATCATAAAGAGACATTTTTTTAAAATCAAATGATTATCATTTATTTCAAAGTTTCAACCATGCATTTCTGCGAGCATACATTATTGGTTTTTTGATAATTTTGTTATTCTTATACATTTTTTATTTACATCTAGATGTTTCGGTAAATTTGCATCATTCAAAGCACTTAAAAATACATATCTTCCTTCAGGTGCCGATTTTCGGTTCCGTTAGAAAATCACTTACGAGGAAATACAATATTACTTCCTGGAATAACAGTATTTTTGTAAATAATTTCACCATCAGAATTCCAACTAAAAGATTCTCGAAGCTTTAAAAACTGGAAAATATCTTTTGCTTTTTCTTTATACCTATGTGGAACAATTCTAAAAATTTTATCCTCTAACACTCCTTTTTCTGTCTTCACATTCTGTCCTTTCTCTGTCTTCACTATTGAACCTTTAGATTTTCGTTTAATGATTCCATTTCTTGATTTTCCGATACAGATGTTTCAGTTGGAATTGATTCGGATCTTTTCGATTTTCAACAGAAAAATGTGTATATTTTTGTAAAACTTGTAAATAGAGTATTGCTTTTTCTTCTTCAGTTAAATCCTTATATGGAGAATGTTTTTCATACGTTGATCAAGTTCCGATAAGTGTTCCGCTACTTGAGCTCTTTCTTCGGGTACCAGTACAAATTTTTTGCTAAATTCCATTTTGAATTAAAGAGCTGATAACGGAAATAGCTGCTGGTAATAAAATAGATAGGAATCCTTCTCCTTTTTGAATTAAAATTTTCTTTTTCTTGTAAAGAGGTGTTTTTTTGTTAGAAACTTTCTTAAGCTTTCTTTATAGGGAGATAAGCGATTCTTTTTTATTTTAGTCAACGATATGTTACCACATAAAACATTCAGCACGCACTCATACAAAGTTTTTATTTCTTTCTTTGAACACTTTTTCAAAATAGATTTTGAGTTTTTTGTTTTAGAAATTAATTTTAAGAGCTCTAAAGTTTGTTCAGAACACACTGGCATCTTGCGAACTAATGAATATTCATCTAACAATTTGAATCTATTTATTTGTTTCAAAGTAATGGGTTATCGAGGTTGATATACATAAAAAACATCTCCAGGAAACATACCTGTGCGCACACGCAAGGATTCATCAGTTTCAGGTTTTAAATCAATAAGTAAGTATCTGTACGGCTTTGATGTGGTATCTGTGTAACATTCTCGAAAAAATTTCACTTTACGAGGATATAATTGGCGCCCTAAATGTGTAATTTGGAATTGATCTCTTCGATTCTTAAATAATACAAGATAATGAGCGTTTAAGGAAATTTCTCTAATTTCTTTCCCTTTATGAAAATATTCTGTACCACAAAAATTATACTCAATTTCTGTGATGTGAATATTTTACAAATAATTTTGTTAATTGGGGATCATTCCCTAACTCGCCCATAAGATCATCTATAACAATTAACGCATCCGAATACTGGTGCACATTAGATGGAATACCTTCATGAAAGGAAATATTCGGCATTTCTTCATATAACTTTTGATAAACCCCATAACACCAAACTATTTTTTTAGGAAAAGGTTTAATCATTTTATTTTCAATTAATTTTTTAACGAACTGACTTTTACCGCTACCAGATGGTCCAGCCAAAATTAAAGTATATGGATGAACCAATTTGAGAGAATCCATGATTAAACTAAATAATTTTTATCAATGCTGCTGCTATTTATACTACGAGACAGTTAATTCTATAAATTTTATTTTGCATGATAACAAAAAGAAAATTCATAAATTCTTTTCCCTGTCCATAATCATATGTTGTATCCTGCATTTTCAAGTCTTGATTCATTATCAGATAAAAGTGAGACCATTCAGTACAATATTTTCTCATAGTATTGTAACAAGGTAGCATTGATCCCCTATTCATGTCTAGTTTGATGGATTAAAACAGCTTGGAGGCAAAACACGTGGCTTTCATTGTTTCGTCTCGACGTCAGTGGGTCTGTGGTTTGAATGGGCAGGACGAAACCCCACTGCTGATCTATTCACATACCCTGTCTGACTTTGTAGACTGACGCCTCGGAAAACGGCGGGTGGTAAGGGGTCGGAGCGTGACGTGTGCAGATTTCCACTGCGCCAACCAATGAGAAGTGATGAGGGGCGTGTACTATCCACCCCCGGAGTTTAAAAGGAGACCAGACGGGGTTGATAACATGTTTCAAATAGCCCATTCGCTCCGTCGAATATATGTACAGTGCCTGATCGTCACAGAGTAGCAGAACACAAAATTTGTTTGAAGATTTAGTAGTGAGTAGCAACGTTCTAAAATTTCTACGGCTTCATTATGTCTACTTGCAATATTTGTGGAAAAAACTTCGTTCGGCAAAGGGATTTAAAATGACACATTGACTCTGTGCATTCAACAGAGAAATTGTATGTGAGTTTTGTGATACATCCTTTACCCATAAAGACAACTTATTGAATCATTTGAAAGATAAAAGCTGCGAAAGAAAGTTGGAGAATGAAGCGGGAAAAAGAAAGAGAGTGGATTTGTCTGTTTCAAATAGGAAAAAGAAAACACAGTTGTCCACATCTGCTGAAAACTCTACGGCTGTTCCTGAAAACTCTACGACTTCCCCAGAACATTCTGATGCAGTTCCTGAAACCTTTACGGCCGTTCCTGAAAATTCTACAGCTGTCCAGAACATTCTGCTGCTGTTCCTGAAAATATCTCCTTACCACCAAAAGAGAGCGAGAGTGCTTTTCAAAAAGCTTATAAAACATTTGATCTCCATAATAACGATAGTTCACTGGGGATAAAAGAGTTTCTACTCTTGAGAAAAGAAGCGACACTCTTAATTTTTCACAATGAACTCAAAACTTACAAATCCTTGAAAGTGAGTAAATGGGTTCATTGCATTTACTCGAAAGCGACAGATGCCGGAAAAATGATAAAAAACGTTGAATTTAAAACGCCGAATAATGAAGTATTACAAGGAACTAATCTCGCCAGCCTTTATGACAACATGTCTGAGAAAATAGTGAAAGAAAGGGTGGATTTCGAGGGTAAAGACTCGGGCTGGACACTGGATGAAATCTTAAGACTCGAAGTCCGCACAAACCGTTATTCTCCATTCAGAGGTTCATCATCCTTCATCGAGGTGCCGAAGCAGATCGCTGAAACTAAGGCAATCATCAATGTCATCAATAATGAGGACTCTCAGTGTTTCATGTGGTCTATTCTTGCAGCTCTTTACCCCAACACCAGCAACCCGAACAAAACGTCAAGTTATGTCCCCCACATAAATAAGTTGAACTTTGATGGAATATCCTTCCCAACACCGCTTAACGAGGTGAAAAAATTTTCAAAAATGAACGATATAGGAATAAATATTTATTCTTTTGAAGAAGATTTTAAAATATTTCCTCTCCTCATTAGTGATATAGTGTGTGAGAAACATATAGATTTGCTTTACGTAAAAAATGGAGAGTTTGGACATTATTGTTTCATTAAAAGCTTATCTCGACTTGTTTCGAAACAACTCTCAAAACATCAACATAAAACATTTATATGTAAAAGATGTTTAAATGCTTTGCAAACAGAATACAAACTTCTTCAGCACAATGAGATGTGTATACATAAAAGTCCTGCAAGAGTAGTAATGCCATCAGAAACAAGTAAGTTTTTAAAATTTAAAAATTTTCAACATTGTTTAAAAATACCCTTTGTTGTATATGCGGATTTCGAGTGTGTAACTAGGAAAACTGATACTTGCTGTCCTAATCCAAACTTTTCATTTACTAACATTTATGAAAAACATGTCCCGATAGGTTTTTGTTATTTTATCAGTTATCAAGGGGGGTATTATAAAGATCCAGTAGTATATAGAGGTATTGATGCCCCAAAAATTTTTATTGAAAAGTTAGAAAAAGATGCAATAGAAATTGATAATATTTATAAAAAACCAAAACCATTATTACCTCTTACTGAATCAGAAAAGCAATTGTATGATAATGCTAAAAATTGTTATGTTTGTGATCAAACCTTTCGCGAAAACAATATCAAGGTTAGGGATCATAACCATGTTACTCAAAAATTTAATGGCCCTTGTTGTAATAGTTGTAATTTAGCAATGAAAACCCCTAAATTTTTGCCTGTTTTCTTCCATAATCTTTCTGGGTATGACGCCCATATTTTTATTAAGGAGTTAGGATATGATAAAAAACAAATTAATTTAATTCCGAACACCGAAGAAAAATATATTTCCTTCAGTAAAAATATTTCAAATGATTTTCAGTTAAGGTTTTTAGATTCTTTCAAATTCATGTCTTCTAGTTTGGAAAATTTGATAAAAACACTAAAAAAAGATGAATTTAAATATATGAAACATTATTTTGATTCAGAAAAAATAGATTTACTTTTAAGAAAAGGAGTTTTTCCGTATGATTATTTTGATAGTTTTGAAAAGTGTAAAGATTCTTGTTTACCACCTATTAGCAAATTTTACAATAAACTAAATGAGGAGCCTATAAGTGTAGAGAATTATAATCATGCATGTAAAGTATTTAATGAATTTCATTTAAATAATTTTGGTGAATACTGTGATCTATATGTAAAAACAGATGTCCTATTGTTAACAGATCTCTTTGAAAACTTTCCGAAAATATGCATGCAAACTTATAAACTTGACCCCTGTTGGTATTTTACCACCCCAGCTTTATCATGGGATGCTATGTTATTATATACTAAAGTAGCTATCGAACTGTTCACTGATTACGACATGCTTCTTTTTATAGAAAAGGGTGTAAGAGGAGGTATAAGTCAGTGCTGCAATCGTTATGCTATAGCTAACAACAAATATATGTCTAATATTAACCCAGATGATGAGATAAAATATTTAATGTACCTTGACGCAAATAATTTGTACGGTTATGCAATGAGTAAATATCTACCCTTAAAAGATTTTATTTGGAGTGATAACAATTTAACTGAACAGGATATTTTAAATTTATCAGATGAATCCGATGTAGGTTACATCTTGGAAGTAAATCTTGAATATCCCTCCGATTTGCATGACAAACATTCAGACTTTCCCTTTGCCCCTGAAAATAAGCCCCCGCCTAATTGTAAAGAACCTAGACTTTTAACTACTTTGGAACCCAAAACAAAATATGTTCTCCATTATTCTAATTTAAGGCTATATTTAAAATTAGGGTTAGTCTTGAAAAAAACTCATCGAGTTTTAAAATTTTTTCAATCTTCTTGGCTTAAAAATTACATAGATTATAATACTAAATTAAGAACTAAAGCTGTAAATGACTTTCAGAAGGATTATTACAAACTAATGAATAACAGCATATTCGGGAAAACGATGGAAAATGTAAGAAGAAGAGTAGATATACGTTTATGCTCAACAGAAGAGCAGGCTCGAAAGTTAATAGCGAAATCAAATTTTAATCGACGCACAATATTTTCTGAAAACTTAATGGCCGTCCATCTAAAAAAAACCAAAATCAAATTTTTGAAACCAATACAGGTAGGAATGGTAATTTTAGACATATCAAAAGTTCTAATGTATTCTTTTCACTATGAGTACATGAAGCACCGTTATGACTCGAAAGTAAGGCTCATGTATACAGACACCGATTCTTTTATATATGAAATAAAAACTGATGATTTTTATAGTGACATGAAAAATGATATTAACTTATATGATACTTCAGATTATGATAAAAACAACATTTACAATTTACCTCTTGTTAACAAAAAAGTCATCGCGAAAATGAAGGATGAAAACAAGGGAAATATTATGACAGAATATGTAGGATTAAAATCGAAAATGTATGCCTACAAAACAAACAATAAGATTGAAAAGCGGTTAAAAGGAATTAAAAAACAAACTATAAAAAATAAAATAACATTTGAGGACTACAAAGCCTGTCTTTTTAATCAAAAATTAAAATATGTTGACATGAACTTAATTATATATAGATCCAAATTTCATTCAATACACTCCATAGAGCAAAACAAACTTGCTCCAATTTTTGCAAACCAAAACCTTGAATCCTTTTCAATTCTATCATCCTCTCTAAATTAGTATCATCTCTGCAATTCAAAAATGCTATTTTCCCATGAAATTCAATATTGCTTCAGAGTTAGGAAAATAATTCCAAAATTTTTTTTTCAAATCCTCAACAGTTTTTTCCTTTAGTATTCTTAAGAATTGATATTGATATTAAGAAATGCGTTCTTGAATTTTATAGTCTTTTCTTATATTGTAATTGGTATATAGTTTTCAGTTTTGGTATTGATATTTCAAGTTTAAAAATTTCTAATTCGAATCGTGTTTTCACGTTATTATTTGAAAATTTTAATTATTTTCATTCCAATTCATATTAAGCAAATTTTTCTTCCAAATCAAATTTTCTATCGCTTATTTTTTTTTTATTGAAGTTAATTCGCTAAAGCTGAAACCAAAAACAAACAAAAAATTGTGTGTGTTTTTTTAAAGAAAGGTTTT
Organism: Trichonephila clavata; assembly: GCA_019973975.1. NCBI lineage: Eukaryota > Metazoa > Arthropoda > Arachnida > Araneae > Nephilidae > Trichonephila > Trichonephila clavata. The sequence continues at coordinate 77,839 of BMAO01008872.1, read as the reverse complement.
TTTTTTTTTTTACTGATATTTTGTTTATGTCCTTTTAGAAATTCAAGATTATTGGCAACAATATCGTAATAATAGAACCCTTGCCGAATGTCGAGTTTGATGCCTAATTATGCTAACACATCTCTTTGCTTACTTTCTCTCTCTCTCTCTCATTTTTTGTTACTTAAAATGAAGAAAACAATCAAGGTAAAATGGCTTACCTTGTCAATGGAGGGCTGCCACACATCGTTTCAAGTCAAAATCCATGAATAAAAAGTCCTTTTGTGAATTTTATATGTTTTTAATTTCTACAGCACACATAACAAAATACTCGGGACATTACACGACACTAATTAATCTAAACAAATAGCATTTCTAAGCATCTATATCAATTCTAGTTTCGACCGCGTAGTTTCAGTATGTTTCTTCTACGCGTCCATTTTTAATTCTGAGTCAATTCGTTCCTTTTACAAAGGTGGCGCTGCTGTCGCTTTAAGAAGATGGGAGTTTGTGACACTCTCCCACCTTTGGATTCGAAGATGTAGAAGAATCCAAAACAGCAGTCACAGGAGTAAGAATAAATGTCCTGCAAAAGACTAAAAAACACATTAAAATAACTATAAGAAATAAAATTAAAGTCCATAAAAGTTCAAATATGAGTCCAAAATTAGCATGATAAAAATCATGAGTTCATGATAGTTTATGGATTATCAAGTCTCTTGGTTTGTTTCAAAAGTCTTCCATAACGAGAACGGAGCACTCCTTGCACCTCAGGGATTTGATCTTGATCGAGGCAAGAACCATTCTCTACATCTCTTTCTGTTGATGACAAAGAGTCAGCTGTAGTCACTTCTAGCTGATAGAGTTTCTGAATTGGTCTCATAACACTACCAAATTGTGTTTTCACATCCACTACACGCACTCTTCCATCTTTTCCTTTACACATCCTTGTGACTCTACCTTAAGGCCAGTTGATTCTTTTGTTGTTGGTATCACCAATTAGAACGAGATCACCTTCTTTAATGAACGACTCTCTTTAAAATTTTGAATAATCTTTCAATATCCCTAGATACTCATTTCTGAAGCGGTTTCGCAGATCTTGAAGCAATTTCAGTCTATAAGCACACCTCTTGTTCAATCTTTTTGAATCTATCATGTCCAGATCTGGAACACCAACCTCTCTAATTTCCTGGAGAAACATAGATGGTGTAAGTGCTGATAGTTCATCAGGATCCTCTGAGAGGTATGTTAAGGGGCGAGAATTAATTAAACTCTCTGCGTCGCATAACACAGTGACCAATTCTTCTTCGTTCAAACAAGCTCTCCCCAGAACTTTTCTCAAAATACTCTTCAATAATCCTATCAGCCTCTCCCAGAAGCCACCCCACCAGGGCGCAGCAGGAGGACTAAATTTCCAGGAAATTCTTTTTTCTGATGCAAAATTTTCAATTTTTCCCCAATTAATATTCTTTAAGAAATTGGCTGTGCTCACAAGATTCCTTCCATTGTCAGAATAAACAGTGGAAGGACGTCCTCTTCTAGCTATGAACCGCCGAAGAGCCAGTATAAAGCATTCGGTGGACAAAGATGACACCAGCTCTAAATGCACAGTTCGGTAAACAGCACAGGTGGCAAGCACTATCCAGCACTTTTTGTCAGTTTTTAGGAACAAAGGTCCACATAGGTCAATGCCAGTAACTTCAAAGACAGCAGAATCCCTGACTCTATCTTCTGGAAGAGGAATGCTCACGGCTTCCAATGGACGGGCAGAAAATCTTCTACACTTGGCGCATTTTCTTATCACGCCTCCCACTGTCTTTCTACTCTTAATTATCCAAAAGGATTCTCTGAGGCATGACATCAGTGTCTGAGTACCTGCATGTTCTAACTCTATGTGTTTGCTCATTATCAATTTTTCGACCATTTGATGCTTGTGGGGCAACAGTACTGGAAATCTAAAAGTCTGTAAATCTTTCCTCGATGCAATTCTAGTTTCAACTCGTAGGAGATCATCATTGTCTTTCACAATTCGCAAGTTCAACTTCTCTCCTCCTGAAAAAACTTCTCTCTGTATTTCCTTCAAAATTACTTTTTCCGATGCTTTAATTTCGTCTGTTTCCAATTTTCCCTTTTTCCTGTCAATAGGGTTTCTTTTCACATTCTTACAAAATCGGATGACATATGCCATTATTCTTACGATTTTGTTAAAAGAAGATATTTTCTGAAAAAATGTAAATCTACAAAGGTCTAAAGAGTAGTTGTGAGTACAGTTCTTCTTCTCTCGGAAATGACTATTTCCATATCGGGCTTTATTTCACTAGCTGGCCATTCTTCATGGGTAGTTTTAACCAGTCGGGTCCCTCCCACCAATGGGATTTCAATAAGTCTTTAGGATTGCACCCCCTTGAGGGCAAATCTGCTGGATTAAATTTCCCTTGAATATGTCGCCAAGCTTCAGAATCCGTCAATTTCTGTATTTCATTGACTCTGTTAGCTATAAACGTAGCCCAATTGTCTTGTTTCTTTATCCAGTATAACGCATTCATTGAGTCTGTATAGAAGAAAGTTGGCACGTTTTTTAGGTTAAGATCTTCTTTCACATTGTAAGCGAGTCTGGCTCCTATGGTACACGCAAGGATTTCTAATCTGGGAATTGTAATCGATTTTATGGGCGCTACCTTTGACCTAGCCTGCAGTAATTGACAGTTAACGATACCCTCATGACTATTTCTTATAAAAATTGAAGCTGCATAAGCAGACTTGCTAGCATCTACGAAGACATGTAGAGTAGCACTCTCATTTAGTTCATGTAGTTTTCTCGGGATTTCTATATCTTTTAGGTAACTTAGCTCATTAGCCCACTTTAGAAATTTTTTCCCTAAAATATCTGGAAGCTCTGTGTCCCAATTAATTTTCTCCCTCCAACAATCCTGCAAGATTAACTTAGGAACAAGGGTAATGGGACACGTGAACCCAATGGGGTCAAAAATTTGACTCAACATAGACAATACGTTTCGTTTGCTAAGCACGTAATGTTTTTGCTCTTTTATCTCACAAGATAGGGTATCACTATATAAATTCCATTTAAGTCCCAAGACTGAGACAATTTCCTTAAATTCATCATCAGACAGGTTCAATATTGAATTTTCCTCATTACTACCTGATCGATTATGTTTCCATCCCCTTAGGTCAAACTGAGCAGAAGCCATTAATTCTTTAGATACCGTAATGAAGGAGTTTAACTCGCCGATAGTATTTACACTCGCAACGCAGTTATCTACATACATAGATTCCTTTAACTTAGCATCTATTCCCCCTTCGGGATTCGTCCGCATTTCCTAAATGGTAACTGATTGTAGCGGCAAGTAAAAAAGGGCTCGCGTTCACTCCGAAAACAACACGACAATGTGAATAAACAATAAGTTTTCTTGGATCACCCTCCTCCCACCATAGGAACCGAAGAAATTTTTTATCAGAGGGAGTAACTTTTATTTGGAGAAAAGCTCGTCGTATATCTGAAATCACTCCATATTTTCCCCGCCGAAATCTGTTAATAAGCTTACGGATCAATTCCAAATAATTAGGCCCCTTTTCAATACAATCGTTCAGCGACCCTGAATTTCTTTCTTTGGCTGACGCATCAAATACTGGACAAATTCGAGTTGTGGAGTTTTCTTTAAAGACGGGTCGATGTGGTAAGAAATGGCCCTTTTCCCTAGCAAGTTCCTCTGGTTCAACAGGTTCTATAATTTTCTCAGAGACCCATTCCTTAAATATATTTTCATACTCCTGTAGACAATTTCTTTTTTGTAAAGACCTTACGCAAGACTTTAATCGTCTTTCGGCAATGTTTCTATTATCCGATAATTCAAGATGAACCTCTAACCATGGGAGTGACACCTGATATTTACCCTTGTCATCTCTTTTTAACGAACGCACAAAATGATCCTTCACCGCTTCCTTAATTTCCAATTTCGACTGAGAAATACTCGGTTCCTTAATTCCCAGCGAATCAAGTGGCCATAGGTCACAAATTTTCAAATCACTAACATAAAGCGATAAAAGAACTTCACTAGCGCTGCAACCTTCCCCCGTTCTCCCCATTATAGTCCATCCGAAATAAGTATTCATCGCAACGAGTCCACTCGGCAGATTCTTAATTTCCCCTGTAAACAGTTTCCCTGCATAGTCCGCACCTATCAATCCGTGGATTTCATTAACGTTACTTTCATATAAACAGAAGTTTTCATTTACCGTTAAATCACTAAGGTCGATTCCATAATTTTTAATTTCTTCTATAAGTTTCATATTTTCTAGTTTTGGAATCGGTGCGCAAATAGTTTTTTGTTCCATTACATTAAGCGCGCAATCGAAACTATTATCTACATTACTCAGATTAATAACATATTTTTTATGCTTCTCTTTTTTCTGCAATCCCCCAAACAACCCATGCACAACAGTTTCATGTCCTATATCCTTTAATTGTAATTTACGCGCCGCGAATTCTGAAATGTAACTACCTGATGAGCCAGAATCTATAATTAATCTAATCATATGTTTTTGTTTAGCTCCTGAGATCTTAACAATAATCGTTTGTAACATCACTCGCTTTCTAATAGAAGCATTACTCAACGCGCTGTCATTATTTTCTGTTTTTGGAAAATCCTCCCGCGCTTTTCCTTTTCCCATGCACATTACAGTCACGTGTCTCCCAGAACATAAATCGCACTTAACATTTGCCCTACAAGACGAAGAAAGATGGCGTTTTTTATTTTTATGATTCAAGCACCTAAAACAAGAACCAGCTCGCTTACAAATTTCTACCTTCTCTTCCAAACTTAAATGATTATTTATACAAGAGACTGCAGAATGTCTATTGGATTTACAAAATAAACAAATTTGATCGTTTTCAATTTTCCTAGACGGAACAGACTCATTAATTAACATTGATGCCGTAGGTTGACGCCGATATTCAGTATGATTCATTTTTGTTCTAGGTTTCCTTTCCGGAATAGAATTATTTATATTTAAAAAGGTTCGTTCTCTTGCAGTGAGTTGTGAAGACAAAAAATCTGTTAATATATCGATTTCGCAATCAGAAGTATTACTGGGTAATTTATTATATTCCAAAAGTAGGTCAAGTGGCAATAATTTTGTTAAAATAGGAACCAAAATACTGGAATAGCTATCTTTTTTTACAGATAAACTTTCTAAACTTCTGATATTTTTTTGTATATGATTAAAGAGGCTACGAAAACTTTTGACATCATTTGAGTTTTTTAATGGGCTGGTTTGGAGTAGTTTATCGATGTGTACATTAAAACTTTTTTATTACCGAATCTTTCTTTCAAAATATCAATTGAGTGATCATAATGTTCGGCTGTTAATTCTAATCCGTCGATTAAGCTAAATGCAGAGCCTCCCAAAAATGATCTTAAATAATTAAATTTATCAATTTTGCACACATTATCATTCTCGTGAATGGCAGATTTAAATGCATTCCAAAAATTTAACCATTCACTAATTTCGCCATAGAATTTAGGGATAGTTAATTTTGGTAATTTGATGCGTTCCTTTTCCTTTGTTTGTGTTTCGTTTTGGCTCGAGCTGTTTAGATATATTGCTATCTTGCCAAGAATTATTAGCGTTGGATCCTTTACTAATTTTTTGAATTAATTTTCGTGTTCTGAATCGCGTTCTGGTTATTTTTTCTTTATATTCTTCTATACTTTCAAATTCAACTTCTATTTGATCAACTTGAATCAGACTTTCAATTTGGGAGTCAATTAATTTTAATTCTTCGCCCCTTTCAGTTAAAAGTTCGATAGATTCTTCTAAATCCTCGACTGTTATGTCTGGCTTTAAGATGTCACTTTCGATTTTTGTTATTTGTTTCGTTACTGCTCCTCGTAAACAACCGCGATTACGTTTCAATTTATTTAGTTCATCTGAATCAGTTTGACTTGGAGATTGTAATGCCATTTTTGTTCACTTCAGTCTATACAAAGTTATTTTAAATCGTGAAATTTATATCAATAATAGTATAGATATCAAATATATCAATTTCTCAAAAGATTATTATGTGCGAGAGTCTTTTGTTTTCAAGCATGCAAAATATCATATAAAAGTTATTCTTTTGCACATATAAATAAAATGTTCACAAAGTACTTTTTTAAGTGGCAGTCCCTGTTTGGGCGCCAGATTTCATTTTTTGTTACTTAAAATGAAGAAAACAATCAAGGTAAAATGGCTTACCTTGTCAATGGAGGGCTGCCACACATCGTTTCAAGTCAAAATCCATGAATAAAAAGTCCTTTTGTGAATTTTATATGTTTTTAATTTCTACAGCACACATAACCAAATACTCGGGACATTACACGACACTAATTAATCTAAACAAATAGCATTTCTAAGCATCTATATCAATTCTAGTTTCGACCGTGTAGTTTCAGTATGTTTCTTCTACGCGTCCATTTTTAATTCTGAGTCAATTCGTTCCTTTTACAAAGGTGGCGCTGCTGTCGCTTTAAGAAGATGGGAGTTTGTGACACTTACAACTTATTTTTGCGCCATTTTTAACACGCTTTTATTAGCTTCACCTGTGTGTGTATGTGACGGAATCTTTGAACTCAATTTTTATCCACCTTAAAAGGTCAGATTAATTCCAAATTTCACACAGTTTTGAAGGACCGATGACAATACAATAATTTTGTTCCATTGTCCTGATCAGGATCATCGAGATTAATGATTTCCCATTTCCAAATTTGGCAACTAATTTCAGATCCCAGTTTCCAGATTTGGCGACTAAAAAATTAAGTTACACCTCTAAAGCGAAAACGCTCACGGTTAATACAAATAGTGATCTTTTTTAGTGAAAAATATCATTGACATTTTTTTACACCTTCTTCCGCATTAAATATTTCAAATTTAGCCCTCCCAGATTTCTTTCAGTTTGTTGATCCTACATTTTGCAAACCAAGCCATATCGACGCACTGATACGATGCCCAGTGGGTATTCCAGATTCTAAAAAATGATGCATTTTAGATTAATTCATCAATGAATAAATGATAGCTTAAAAAACACGCTTTTATTGTAGATCGAACTAAAAAATGAAAAATAAACTATAGTTTAAAAAAAGTAAGAAACACGCTTTTATAGTGGATCGAACAAAAAAGAGTAAAAAAAATAGTGAAATGAATAAAATGATTATCGAGAAAATTAATGTCATTGTGGTAAAAGCGTGGAGTACTCGATATCAACTGCTATAATTTCTTACTAGTTTTGTTCCGAAATACAGAGTTTGTGTAAAACTGTAGTACAAAACACCCCACGCTTTCACCACAATGACATCAATTTTCTCGTTAATCATTTTGGTCTTATATTAAGAAATATTTTTTTTACTTCTTAGTTCGATTAACTCTAAAAGCGTGTTTTTTAGTTTTTTTAAACTATAATTTATTTATTTTTAACGCGATTTTGAACTTTAGTATTATAATGCGGTCCAAGTATTATAAAACAGGTTTCCTCTCTCTTCTCTCAAATATTAATCAAACTCAGTGGAAATTTTCAAGTACATTCAAAAAGTACGTTTATTTCTTTGGAATCCTACGCATAATGTTTACTTTTCGGAGGATTTTCTTAACAAGTTTTTGGGAATTTAATTTTACAACAAATTTATAAACATTTATTATTACTAATTCACTATGTATTCGATTTCCATTTATGAGAAGTGAGTGTTACAGTTAGTTATTATTTTTGTGAGATGTGGAGCGACAAAGGCTATTATCCCTTGAGTGAGTGAATATTTATGTCGAACTTTTAAGCTACACGAGGGCTTTTGGCAACGGACCTCATAATTTTGAATCATGGTCATGTGATGAGGACGACACCTGAGCTGGCACCCCCTCTTCTGACTACCACACCAACGGGAGGAAGTTTGAGATCTCAAAATATTTAACGTGCATCGCTTCCCTACACGGTGGGTCTTTAGTGGTGTTGGGCTCGAACTCATGACACGCCAGCCTCGAGTCCCTTACCTTGACCACCAGGCTATCACGGCCACTTTATGAGAAGTAAGCAGGGTGCTTTATTTTATTGTGCTGAAGCTATCAAAACAGGCACTTGCTTAAGTCACAAAATACTAAAATATTAGTTATACACATTCTCTCTGTCATGCAAATAATCGTGTGGAGTATGATCTGTGTTGGAGTATGCCTGATAGCGTAGTTAAAAGTGACAGATTTAAAATCCCATTTCAGGAACGATGCTTAGCATGCAATCTTGAAAAAAATATTAAAAAGTCAAGATTCCATTACATGAATTTAAGCTGTGGAAATGTGTGTGATAGAGTTTGTGAAACAGCACATCTGTAGTTAAAGATTAACCTTTAGGAGATGAGCAGCTTTGAAAAGAAACTGCTATTTGGGGCAGATTTTTTGGATCTGCTGTCGTCGCCAATCTTTTTTAAAGTCAATGGTTGACATTACCATGTGTGATCAGATAATGGCGACAAGATGATGCGTTATCTGCTTTTTGAACAGTAGGAATCAGAAAATAGAGAAAGATAAAATACTGCTACGGATTTTGTGTAATGAATGTTTAAAGTAGTGTAGATAATTTACATCAGGATGTGTAATACTTTTATGCTGTATTTATTTTATGTTAGAATTGTATTATTCGCAAGCAACGCCGTTCCACACATTATAATGGCAATTCAATTGAATCTTGGCGATAGAGCCAAGTTGGCATCATTTTTGGCGTGTTCGCGACCATATGGAATCTTCTGGAAATTACAGGAGAAATCTATTAATATCACAATCTATGACGCGATCCGAGAAAAATTCGTGAAACCTATAAATAGGGAGCCGCTCGCCGAAACTGAGTCAGTCTTGTTTTGACCGTTGAAGAGTAGTATTGATTTGTATGTGACCGTGAAGAGTCAATCAGCGATTAGTTATTACTTCGGTTGTTGTGTAGGACGGGCGAGTGCTTGTAAATAATCCTTTACATACTTGTATTTTAGACACTGATAGCTGTGTCTGAACGCCGTAGAAGGTGTGAAGGCCTTCTGAGATAGAGAGAATTTGAGTACTTTACCTTGTATTTCGAGAATAAATTTCCATCGCTCCTGAATTGTTATGCTCTTTGCGACAGTTGGAAAAAATCCTAGAGTCCCGATCAACATAACAATATCTACTTTCATCTGAAATTTGATTATATTGATGTTTAGGATTTTGACAGACCACATGGAATTCAGAAAGAATTAAGGGAGGGGGGGATTTCTGGGCAGATTTTCAAACTAAGCTCGTACGTAACAAATATTTTTTCGTTTTGTTTGAAATATCGACTGCCCGTCCGACAAAAATTAAGCTTACAAAAGACCTCTCACCCTCAGAATTCCACCTATTTCTAGAATTACAAAAAAAAAAAAAAATTTGGAAAATTTTTTTCGCTGAGAAATCTGAAATTTTTTGAAGGATTGAATTTTCAAATCGCCTGAATGATTGAGAAAAGTTTTGGAATAGAATGAAGCCTACATAATTTAATAAATATGTATCAATGTTTAAAGCTGATAGATACACTTCAATTTTCCTTCAAAATTAACATGAACTGTCAAGCAAACCAATAGAAAGAATAAATAAACAAATAAAAGAATACTTTAAAAATTAGAAATTCATTTAAATAAATAGTGAACTTAATGCTTGTTTTAAATTGAAATGTACTGAAATACGATAAAATTCTTTTTAAATAGTAGCATGGTAAAATGACACATGAATTCTGTTACTTGAAATATGCTTTCTGTATTTGGCACAGTTACAGAAAAATAATTTCAATGTTAAATCTTTCCTACATAAGATATTTTATTAATCTCTTGATAATAACATTAGAAAATAGATTTTATAAAGTCAAAAAAATAAATAAAATCGTCAGATATATGTAATCAATTTGAGGTATTAAAAAATTGAAGCTTAAATGCTGAGATATCATGACCAAAAACAACAAAATTAATATAATTTAAACTCACTAAAAGCTTTGGAAACTCTTAAGAAATGTAATTATACCCAGAAATGAACTTCTACTACTTTAGAAATGTTGGAAAACTTTGTCAAAGGTAAGTCATAATATGTATTATCTTAAGATTATTATTGCAATCAAAACATTTATGAAAAGTTTCAATTATGAATACATATAACTAAATTGAGTTTTAAAACTACTATATACTTTTAATAAAAATTGGCATTAAATTTGCTTGAATACTTAACAAAATATTTCTGTATGATTAATATAATATATTATAGTTAGAAATAAAAGAAAACAAGAGAGCTTGAATAAAAGTCTTACTCAAATTACAAGTATATAAGAAAGTCTCAACAATTTTTAGATATTTTTTTTACATTAAAATTACTGTTTCTAGTATTCCTTGATTGTCCTAACTGATGTAAAGAAGAAAATATTCCAATATTTAATTATATATTTGAAAATATTTCACTACAAAACCTGTAAGAAAAATAAGAAAATGACATATAATTCAAAAACAGAACTCATTCACAATTTGAAAATTTTTTATTAACAAATATAATGATAGCTTTACTTCATTCTGAAAATTCAATTTTTCAATTTTAAGAAAAATTAATACTGAAGTTTTTGAAATCTAAGTGTTTGCTTGAGCTAACACTAAAGATTTATAAAGTGCACTGATCATTTTCAGTATATGTTTCACAATCAAGTCTAGGATTTTCATTAAATTTTCCACATATAAAATATTTGATTGATAAATGTGTTCATGTGAGAAAGATGTATTGAATTTTTGTTTTAACTCTCGATACAGAATTTTGTAAATCACTCAGTCATTTACTATTACAAAATATACACAGTATTCTGACATATGGTAAACCTTGAGATCAAGATATATATGAATAAAGCACATGGAAAAAAAATACAGAAATATAAAAACATTTGTATGCATTATCAGTAGCAACATCAGGATAAATAAATTATAAATAAAAAAAATTTTAATGTACCATGTTTTTTTCCCTCATATTTCCCTGCTTTGTCATCCACTTCTGAGCTATGGTCCAAATTTCAAGTCTCCAGCTCATCGGGAAGTTAGTTTAAAATCAATTACAAAATTCCACCCGGACAGATGCACAAGAAAGCGAGTTAATAAAAACATGGTAAAAAGACAAGTAAAAGTTGGACTAATCAATATACAGATATGTAACCGTATATTAATTAGCTCAGTATGAAAATAACAATGGAATAGTGATTCAAATTATACAAATTATAAATTAAAAAGCAGCAGAAATAACTTATCCAACATGCATTGATAACTCAGAAACCATGAAGTAATATATGCTGCAATTTCTACCAATATGTCAATATGTATGATCAAAGCTTTATAATCTATATATATATATATATATATATATAATTTCATTCTACAATTCTCAAATATTGTAATTGAGTAGGAACATAATTATGATAACTAAATCTAGTTCTGATTTGCACATTACCCCAGATTGGTAGAAAATGATTAATATATAATTACATACACAAACATATATTTTCTGAAATTCAGTAAACAAAAAATAAATAACTTTTTTTTAATTAATTATAGAGCTATAATATAAAATACCCCCCCCCCTTATATTATTGAAAACTGTATATATTTTGTTACAAGTCATATATATTTATATTATTTGTAATTAAACTAAATAACTTGAAAAAGTCAATTCTTGTAAAAAACATTTCATTGAATTATATTAAAAAATTAGGAGCTTTCCTTGATAAAACAAATGAGTTAACACATGAGATATTGAATAAACATCTATCATTAGAGTAGGGGTCTTCAACCTTTCATGCTCAAGGGCCAAATTAATAAATTTACAATGATCTGCAGGCCACATCAATAAATCCACAGATATCTGTGGGCCACATGACTGTCAAAAAATATAGTCAGGAAATTTATATAAAAAAAAAGGGAGGTTTGTTTTACAAAACTACAACTGATTCTAAAGGAACAGATCTTGTTAACAGATTTGTATATTTAACTGTTTAAAAAAGTTAAATGGAAGTCAAATTAAAATACTTTGCAAACCTGTTAAAGACAAAAGTCCACCTTTTTTCGAAATTTTCTGAGATTTTAAGCATAGTCAAATTTTTTATAATTAAAATACAGTGACATTTTTGAAAAATTCATCATTTTCAGAAAATTTTATCTCAAATGGATATGAAACACATCAGTAAAATGTTTTAAGAATCTAGAATAACAGAATAAATGGCATTTTTAAGACAAAAAGCAGACAAGGCAATTCTTTTTTTCCCCTTGAAATTGCTCAAAATTCAAATAAGGGCAACTAAAATGCCTTCAGCAGGCCACCAGTTGAAGACCCTTAACATTAGAATGTTTAAAACAAATTGATGTAAATTTTAACTGATTTATATTATGCATAAATGCATAGAACTGCTCTATGTCTTATGTTTAATAACCACAGTAACTGTAATGGAAATGCATAAGAATGTAAGAATTTAGCTTTAATAATAAAGTTGTCCATAATAAAATATTACATTACAATCAAACATACACACATTTATGTACTTATATGGTTCTATGAAACATAGAAGATGAAAATGCATATGATAAATTATGAACAAACATACCTAAAAAGTACTAAAAAACAATTTTTTTGCATCATGCGAAAATATTCAAGAATAGTTCTACCCAAATATAATGAAAATATATATTTTATTTAAAATTAGGCATGTTAAAATATAAACCATTTTTGAAAAATTAAATGCAAATTAATCAAACAGTTAACTTTTGAACAAAAATAAAAATAAATGTTAAATAAAATCATAGACTGATTTACAAAATAATGCAACAGCACAATTAATACCCTAATAGAAAAAAATAATTAATAAATTTGAATTGATAATTAACACAATCTTTCTTTAAAATTAAGATATAGTAGATTTGATTTATAGTTTTTCATAAGTAAATTAGATTTTGATTGAATGATTTAGTCCAAAAAATTAAATCAGTTTTAATATCTTGCTTTATAAATTATTTATCCTTGCACGTTTCATGTACAATATATAATGAAACAGTTATTTTAAAACCTAACAGGAAGTAATAGAAACAAATCAATCTAACAAAGAAAAATAAGGAATGAAATAAAAATTGACCACTTGAAGTCTTTCAAACACAAAATAAATACCTTTAAATACTTTGGCATAACAATTACAAAAGATATACAATTAAAAAAAGCATTCAATGACTACAAAACAACATGTGCAATATAAATCTGAACATTAAAACATACATTAGCAAGCTCCTTAATACCATACCATTTATACACCACAATTAGGAATCATCTTTAGAAAAATCACTGGAAGTATTTGATTTTAAAATAATTAGAAGGAACTTACAATAATTTCTTATACATATATGAAAAACACCACAATCAAATATTTACCCCAGTTGAATTGTGTATATTATAGTAAAACAAATATTAAATTCCATTTAATTATAAAATAGTTTTCATGATATTATATAAACTATTAAAGTTAAAATAATTTGGCAATTTCACTATCTTCTACTAAAAATGATTATTAGAAAAATACTTAATTTATGTTTATAAATCCAAGTGAACATTAAATTATTAATTGATAATTTTAAAGTTGTGATACCTCTCACCAATTTGATAATTCAATTTAACTAGATTAATGCATAAGATTATTCTCTGATTAGGAACATTTTAAATAAAAATTGAAAATACCAATCTGGAATTTAATGTTTTTATGAAGCATTATAGAATCAATTGGACATTTCCTTTTAATTTTAATTCAATTGACACTGTTACATAACCTAATTAACATTATACCAATCTTACAAACATGCAGACTAAAGTCTTTTTTTATTACATGCATATGTCACAATAAATTAAAATTATATGCAAAACTATTTAGATCCAAAATAGAATTTTACTGTGAACCACAACATTTTGTTTCATTCATTGAGAAAAAGAAACTGGTGAAAATAACTGATAAAGAAGATTTTATATAGTATCCCTTTTCTTCCCTCCTGTTCAATGCATTTTAATGGATGGGTACCTCCATATTAACAAATACATCTTGTGACCTCTTCCTTCCGATGCAATATTTAGCAACTAATGTTTTCTTTATTGCAACATAATCTCTACAGCCATAGTACCACATTTAAGCAAACAATGCAAACTCTGTAATATCACTCAAAATTAAAAGAAAAACTTAATCAATTTTATAAAAATAGAAGCAAAACAAAGTACAGCAATAGAAATTCGCTATTGTTTAAAAGATAATAGTTAATGCACAAGTGTCAAAACTTATTCTAACTTAAAAAATAATCATGTAATAAATTTTGCAATGCAGTTTAAGTTAAGTTTCTAATGGTTGTACTACCTACTGCACTCCAAAGTCCTTTTTTTTTTACAACCTTCATTTAAGACAAATCAAAACATACTTTAATACATACACTGGCAGAAATGTAGGTTTTGTGGATTTTTACAAATAAATATAATCAATATATTAAATCCTAGAAACAATAAAAAACACACTATTATTTACAATCTAAAATTAATTATCTAATTGTGAGCTACCGTTACCAACGTATTTGGTCTTTATATTGATCATATACACTCCATCGTTTTAATGTTTCATAACCTAATACAACAAAAAATGACGAGAAAAATGTTTGTATTATCCGAGCAGAAAGTCCTTTTGATAGAAAAGATATCCCTTCTTCGCACCAAATAACACTAAGAGCATTTGAAAAAGAGTTCATTCGATGAACCTGGAAAATAAATATAGTTTCACTTTAAAAAGAACACATAACATTTCCATGAATAATATTTAGCAAAAATCATATTTTTAATGTTATGTATGGCACAATAAACAATGTATTTTTATCAAGAGTCAAGAATCCAGATATTAAACCACAGAATACGCACTAAGTGGACATAAACTGCAGCAATGTCTTTACATGAGAAAATAGAAATAGATTTCAATTACACGATGAAGTTACAATTTTATAAAAACATTAAATAAATATATACTTTCTAAATATTTCATCTTGTATAATTTTTTTTAAAAACAAGGCAATTTTTAATATTAATATATATATATATATAAAAGCCAACTATTTTCATATTCATTAAAAGCTTTTTTATTTGCTAGAAAATTTGTAATTAAGACCAAAAAATTTTATTCAACATTTCCAAATAATATGATGAAATAATTACTTAAATTTCTTTAATATATATGCAGCTAATTGTAAAATTTTTCAATTGTATTTATTAATATTTTTTTATTCATTTGTCAGTCAATTAAATAAACAATAATTAAGATATTTTACTTTAAATATTTCATTAAAAAAATATTTTGTGTTTTTAAAACATATTTATAGCATACACTACTAAAAAAGCTGAGACATACACAGAAAAGCAACAAAACTTGAAACAGTCGGCTAACAAATGTGATGTAGAATCCATGTAGTGATACATCCATGTAGAAAAGCAAATAGTGGAATTATTTTACATTATCTCTCGGGGGAGTCTGTAACCCCTGGAGAATGTGTCCCCAGGTGGTGGATCGGGGAATGCTTTCATTGGTACCTCCATTATAAAGAGTCATGTGACAAAAATTAGTAATAGCAGGTTGCTTTATAAACAAGATAAAAAATATAAAATTACTTGATCAGAAAATGTTGCAGAAATTTTATTGATTTGACATGAAAAATTGGTCAATCCATCTGAGAAAAAGTACAGTATTGGAATTAGGAATCACAGAATGCATATTTTTGCAGTCTTTGTTTAGTAAAATATTATTTTGACAAACATCAAGAGCTTAAATGCTTTCTTTTTACTCAACTGATATATAAACTCTACAATCTCATTATACCTCATGTTCCACAAAATTTACTTGAGAGATGACACATAAATTAACAAAATAAGTTAAAATGTATAACTTAAAGTTTCAATCAATCATATAAATGCATTACTTAGTTAATGCTTTACTGATACTCAAAAATAAATAGAACTTATGAAAGCAACCAAATGTTGACATTTTGAGTAGGGATAGTCGAATTTAAATTGGGAAAGGGGTATTGTACGCATTTGTCAAAATAATGTACAGTGTTTAAGCAAAATAGTTCTACAGATACAAATATAAACTATTGATTGTTACGATTTTTACAAAAATGTAGTACAACATAAAGTTACAGGATAAAAGCAATTTCATACTCAATTTATACCTGTATTCGGGCTCGAATTACATCTAATGGGTTAGTGATCACAGCTACAGTAATGCCACTTAATTGGCCTCCTACACAATGGATAATCATATGTGAAGTCCATATAGGTAGAACTGAAGCTAAAGTATCTGAAAAATTAACAAATATGCAATTAAAATAAAAATGAATTTTAAAAAGATAACAATTTTACAATAAAATGGGTGTTTATGTAATATAACATCAAATCATTTTGCTAAAATCAAAAAACACCAAATACAGTGATTTGCAGTCAAATATTTTTTTTAAATTGAATAAATGCAAAATATCCTATTGTATATTTTTTTTTAAAAAATTCTCCAATATATCCAAATTATTTATTTCAGCAAGACAAATTAAAATTTAGACTGAAGAGTAGAATAGGATGCCCCTGGATTTGGTTATGTTTTTTAGAATTCATTCAGACAAATTATACACTTTGGTGGTCCAGGCACAATTAAAAAATACTTATTTCAAAAAGATTACATGCTCTCTATACTTAATTGCTATCTGTGATTTAAGACCCAGTAGATTTTTTTAAAAAAGACAGATGATTTTTCAACTTAATACTTTATTGTTCTTATTGAAAAACTATATTACGATTTCAGCTTTGATAATCAGCTTTATACAATTTTTTCTTCTTTTTTTTGGAGTATGATTTCAGTTATTCTTCCTGAATAGTATAACAATGTATAATTTACATACCTTTTTTAAAACAAGTTTTGGAGTGAAAGGAAAACATAACAATGATGCATCGCAAAAAGTTTCATTTTAATTAATATCTAATGTTCCGTTTGTGAAAATAATGATTTAATAGAACTTGACTGCAGACACTACTTGAAAATATTACAAGAAATTAACAAGTACATCATATTTAAAGATCTATAAAAAAGAATGGTTGAAGAAAATTAGGTATGTGTGAAATTCAGAATTTAACGAGGAGGATTATAAGGATTCATATTCTTCATTTCATTTCTCTTCAGATCACTACCCCAGAGAGAAGTGACATGAACGACAAGTTTCTTGAGCAGAATCGATTCATTTGAGATTCAACTCTATTCTAAATTTGTGGTAAGGTAAAAGATGTACAAAACCATCGTATTAATAAATTGTATTGCATCTTTCACAAAGCTTTTAAAAAGACACATTTGTGCTCAACAGAATTAGAATTATAACAAAAATTCTTTGTTTTTAGAAATGGTGTAATACTAAAACAATTGATACAATTGTTTTCAATTTCAATACTAAAACATTTTGATTAATTAATAAATTCCAATAATTTTTATTTATAAACTTTGAAATTCGTATTTTACATTTTTTAATGTTAATATTTTACTATCTACAAACATGTATTGATACAGGTTCATAGTTTAGTAACAGCTGACAAGAGTCACCAAAAAAATTGCCAATTTTGACCAGATTCCATATTTTTACCAAAGCTTTTAATAAAATTTAAAATTGGACAAGTATATTGTGCATGCAATAAAAGAATAAATTAATATAAAGAGCACAGCAAACTGCATTCGCAAAAATATTTTTTGCATATATCAGTGGTGCAACAGCCCATGAAGACCAAGGCCTACTATGCCCATATTAGTATACATGACCTTGAGGTACATGAGCAGATGTTCTGGTCAGGTGGTCAGTCTGACGTGGAACCCCTAGGGTCAAGTTCACAAGCAAGCTTGGTACTCGTTTATTGACTCACTGAAGGGATGAAAGGCTGAGTCGACCTTGCTCAGCCCAGGGTTTGAAACTCAGACTTGTGGTGTGGAAGTACAATACACTACCACTCAGCCACTGGGCTTCCTATTTTTTTCCTTACAATAAACAAATAATATTACATACACAATTTTTTTTTATGTAATGCAACTTTTTATATTCACTACAGGTAAATGAGAAAACATTACATGAATCTACCCAACAAGCATTAACCAACTCTGTATCTTGATGAAATACTGTATTTATTTGAATCTAAGCTGCACTCTTTTATCAATGTTAATGCTATGGACAAAATTTGTTGAATGAAGGAAATTGAGCATAATACTGACGGTTAAAGCAACTATATGTTACATATGTATTCAAATACTTTTAACAATGGTTAAAACAAACTGTTCACTTCTTTTTTTCTTAGTTTTCATTCCAAAGTTTTGAGTTGCATAAATATTTGATATTAAATTATTTTGCACTTTTTTAATTTTTTAACATAAACATGTTAAAAATTTGTAGTGTAGTGTATTAATACAGTAGTTACAGCTCTGTAGATGGTCAACAATGGATGTTCTACAAAATATTGAAATTATTTCAGAATATCTTTCAACATTTTTCTTAATCATTTCTTAAATAATCAACACACAAGTTTGAAACATAAAATAATTATGTAACATAAATCAAATTTAAAAAATTCTAATTTATAAGAAAACTTTTTTATTTATATAATAGTGTCACCACAGCCAAATTGGAGCCACACCATTTTTCACCAAAATCTGACTGATTGGTATCTTCATATAAAACACATTAGAATCTTTGTTTTGATATCAGGATATGATTCACATGGCGCCAATTTTGGTGTGGTGACACTAATATGCAAGCACCATAATTTTTTCTTCGTTATTTAGAAAGAAATATGTGACAATATTTAAATAAGATACAAATAATCATACTCAATTTTATGATGTCAAGATCACATGTAATAAGATTTGACAATTCTCACAATTTTTTAAATACTATATTTATAAACATGTTTAAATTGGGAAATTTTTTTAAAAAATTGATATTATTATTAGTTATAACTGGATGGGGAACAGATTAAAAAGTATATTTTATATTTGAACTATAAATTTAAAATTGAATTCAAAACAATTTTTTAAAATTGATTTATTCTAAAAAATAAATAAAAATAAGATATAAGTTACCAGAGTATACAGGATAAAACATCCACCACAAAGCACTGCTTGGAACATAGGTACAAAGTGACGCATAATATCCCCTATAAAAGCCCTTCAATCCATCCTTCTTGTAAACTTCTTTAATAATTGCTGCTGCAAGTCCTCTTCTAGCAGTAGGATCAATATTCAAAGGATTCATGGTAGCAGAATTTGTTGCCTTTTTATCTCTTAACTGACCAAGAACCATCATATGCTGAGAAACTACATCAAAAGGAGTGATAACTGTTTGTCCAACTAATGAACCACAGCCTCCACCAATCAAACCTTTTATTTTACTGTCCTTAATATCTGCATAAATGGTCAGCATATGCCGAACTTTTTCATATGTAATTATGTACCCAATTCCAGAGGCAATTTGAATTGAATTGACCCAAAATCCTCTATAGAGGCCACAAAATCCTTCATATTTCATAATTTTTAAGAATGCATCAAAAGTGCCATTGTAAAGGGCATTTTGTTTTTGGATTTGCAGCCGAGTTTTGATTACAGTGAAAGGGTACAGTAAACCCCGAAGAGCAAAGGAGTTTACCATTGAGAGAGAGAAGAAACGAGTTTTATCCATCATTTCCCACTCAATGGTAAATATTCTAGGAGGATCCATAGTTCCTATTTGGCACGTCATAATCTTTTACTAGACCTATGTAAGATAATTTGTACTCTAAAACTATGATAATAAATTATGGTAGGCCAATATAGACAATACATGTCTATTCTTTGATGAAGTGTTATAGAAACGTCCTCTGGTTCTAGAAAATAAAAGAAAAAAAATTCAATCATTACAAAGAAAATTGTTAAAGAAAGCAATTATAATTTGAAACTCTCAACATTCTTGAAATGGTAAAGATTGTATAAGAGATATTTTTTTATGAAAATAATTTTAAAAAAGTAACATTTATTGATTAGAGGAATGATGAAGCCAACAGGACAAAATATAGAAAATGTTCAAAGTTCTGTTTACAGTGTGAATGTATCCTATCTGATAATACTGAAAACTGTTCGTTATGGCAATTAGAGAAGTTACCAACCTATGGTCCCAATAATCAATAAGTACTGAAATGGTAGAAATTGTATTTAAGTATACAAAATATCATTTTCTATGAAAATGTTTTTTAAAAAATTGTATTTATTGATTAGAGGGACCATGAAGCCAAACAAGTCAACATGTAGAAAGCATGCCAAATTCTGTTCCATTATTATGTTTGTAGTGAATGCATCTTTTTCGACATTGAAAAATGTTCCTATTGGCAACAACTCAGCAAAGAAGTTGCCAACCCATGGTCCCTTATAATCAATAAGTACTGGAAAAACTCTAATACTATAATGTTAAAATATTTTTTGCCATACATTTCATAGTTTCAGGCAGTGTATTATAACCATTTAAATAAATAAATGTTCTATAGTTAACAATAAGCAACAAAAACTAGCTTGTGTAAGAAATACAAATATTACTAAGAAATACCATTAATTATTAGAACAACTTTTTAAAACATGAAAAGAATATAAATGAGTCACTTAATTAGTAAAATTCTTACATAACAAACATAAAACATACCAAGAAAATTCACACTTAAAAATATATTAATTAAAAACACAATCATTTGAAATTATTAAATAATTTTAAAAAGAAAAACCAAATATTTTTCATATTAAATGTAGAATGAAAAATAGCAGTAATAAACATTGCTCTGAATTCAATGCAAAATTTTTGATAGAATAGACTTTTTAAAATACATTAAGTGTAGAAATCCAGATATATACTGTGATGTAGAATATGCTGGAATCATAAAATATAAACACAATTATTGGGAAATAAAACTAAAAAACGTGTTAGACAACAAAGGCAGTCCAAACAATTTGTCCAAAAAATACTACATATGTAATCCAAAATTCAAATACATCATAATGACTTTCACTAAGAGTGAATAACATAGATATTGGTATTATTTGTTCAAAAATGTACCAGTTAGATAAAAATACACATTTGATTTGTTGTTTTAATTCAATACATCCCAAAACTCAATTCAAGGACATTACTATTTTATTTTGAGAAAAGTATTACCAAAGTAAACTCTAGTTTTATGTCTGGTTATTGGAATCTCGATTTATCTGATATGTTTTCTATGTAAACAATAATACGTTTAAAATAGGGTTACTAAGCCAGCACAGATTCCACTAAAGTAACCTGTACTCTTGATGAGCACTGGAAAAAAAACAAGAAGAAAAAAAACTAAGTTACATTATTCACAATTCTTAAAAATTATTTACTTACTGCTTCCCAAGCCATTGCAAAACACAGCTGATTTTTGTAAAAAAAATAATCTAGAACAATGTTGTGTAAATAGAATCAGGAGTCAGGGATAATAGGTTTACAAAACAAAAGATCACTAGGAGTGTACAATGTACTATTTATACCACTGGGTCCAAAAAGCGGGATGTTTTGTTGATAATCAGCGATAACAGAGAATATCAATATATACAAATAATAATGAATGAAAACAAATTCCGGCGAAAGTACTACGATTGCGTCACTATCATTACACAAGTGGTCCGATATGACACTGTAAGTTGTTGCCACTCAATCGAAATGCAATGGTAGAAAATATGTTTGCCTTCAATTTAGAAATGGCTGGAATTTAACTTGAGGTCCATTTCAATGAAAGTAACTTCTTGGGATACAAGTAAAAAATATTAAGGAAACTTCGTAGAATTTTAGCCAGATTCAACTTCAATCATTTTGGGTCGTTTTACTTTCTTTCTAATTTGTATTTAAATCCTTGTTTTAGATTATTTGTAAAGTTATTCACAAGAGAATTGAAAAAAAGAGAGGCTGTTTTAATTTAGGGCCGTAGAAATAGAAAGATTGCTGGTACTTTCACTTAAAAGGATTGAAAATTTTCGACCTCCAAATCCTCTTTCCTCAATTAAAGTTGTTGGCCAAGACGGGAAATCTTCAGAAAACGGGGTTATTTAACGCTTCAAAACGCGGCAAAAAGGCCAAGCAAAGCGAGTATCATTCAAATGTGGCTGTCCGTCTGTTGGATCATCTTACGTCTGACATCGTCACTAAGTTAAGGCTCATTCACACCAAGGCATTCGCCGTCGTGATCAAAGTAGAAATCAGAGATATTTTCGTCGATCGATTCACACCAAAGCTTTTTCGTACGCGCGCGGTGGATTTCTGCTCATTAGGTGACACTGAAGATAGTAGTTGAAAATCACTCTAAGTAGTTAATTCTGACTTGGATCGCAAGAGAAAAGGATTTTTTGCAAGTGTTTTAGCATTAAAAAAGGAGGAAAAGAAACAATAGTGGGTTCGACGTATTCTTTTTTAAAGCGATTAAAGCCAACATCTATGCTAATAGTTGAGATGCGAGTCTCAGACACAGAAAGCTATTTTAATTTTTTTCGAATGTCGCCGCAGCTTTTCGATAATTTACTATCAATAGTTGGGCCAATTTTTTCTAAAAGCGATATTATAGAGATAGTATTCAACCAAAGGATAGATTGGCTTCACCTCTGAGGTTTATACAAATTTTTCTTCTAATACCTGATTTGTATCAAATATCACAAGAATCATTTTTATTTACACATAAAAATACACAACACAGTCACTTCCAAAAAATAACACTCAACAGACTCACAGCTGATCAAAGAATGAACTATTACATTAACCTATTACATGCAATTAGCTGCTGATATCTGTTGGAAACCTGAGTAACTGCTAGGATTCGAATTATGTGGTGGTTCAGAGAATGTACCCCCTAGCATCAATTTCTGAGGCATTGAAACAAGTGGTGCATTTTATGAACCACCACACAATAAACAATAAGAACTTGTGGTACAACATATGTACCACCAAGTTTGAAAGAGTTAATAAGCTCAACACAATGTGACCAGTGTTTATCATTCTTTTTTGTTGGTTGCACACCTGAATATAAAAAAATGGGACAGATGTATGTTACAAACATATATTTATCAAAAGATTTAATTAAATATCTGACATCCTTGCTTACTGAATGAAATACTTTTTATTAGTTCACAGCAATGCAATCTCATCAAAAAAATATACAGATTGGATTATTTCACAAATCTTTTGATTTTAAGAAAGCCAATTTCAATCCATGTCAATTACAATTGGGCAAAAAAAAATATCAAATACTATATAACAGAAAAAGTAAATAAAAAAAATATCTATCTTGAGTAAATGTTGATGTAATTACATATACTATTTTCAAAGCTACAAAACTCATGCACTTTTAATTGTTTGTAGAAAATTCTTGTGTCACAGAAGGTCTCTCTCTTGGCACATAGGGTTAAGAAACTCTGATCTAGATACATAATCGAAAATTATGATCATAAAAACTATTATGATAAAAAAAACTATAAGAGGGCATTTCTTACCAAACTTAATAACAAAATAAAAAAAAATGCAAAATATTTTCATACAAGTATAAATAAATCTGAAATACACTTTATTTAATGCACATTTTATCATTACTGATTATATTAAAATATGTAAATTAACCCTAGAGCATATATGCTTTAGCATCAAGGAAGTGTTTTTGAAATAGTTGTTTTTAATGCTAAGGTGTTTTTTTGATATTCTGTATTGCAAGAAGAAATTCTTATTATGGAATTTTGTATAAAAAAGATGCTTCAAATTTTTTTTTATACTGGTATTATAGATTTCTACACAAGTATAAGAAAATATTAAATAGTTCTTTTTAATTTTTGTATGTATTTTGTAACACAATTGTGTCATAACATACGACCTATTATCAATTTTTTCAAGAGTCAAAAATAAATATAATGTAAATAAATAATTACAAGAAATTCTTAAGGAAGTATAAATTTTCTTCCAAGCATTTTTTCTCACGCTTTTATTATTAATTAATGGGTTTTTTTCTTTTCATATGTAACAATGTCGAGGTCAAAAACTTTAAAAGCTTTTTTCTCACATTTTAAAGCACTCGATTGAGCTGGAATTAAAAAAACAGAATTATTTTGGATGACAATTTAACTATAATTAATAAAAACTAATTGATTAAAACTAATTATTCAAAGAATTACATATGTTGGCGTCATTCTTGGCGACACAGTGACCATTTTAGCGCGCGACTTCGGTCAAAACCTTTTTTCTCACATTTTAAAGTGCTCAATTGAGCTGAAATTTTCCATACACGACTGTTTTGGGTGACAATACAGTAATTTAATAAAAATTAATTTACAAAAATAATTATTCAGAGAGTTACAGATATATCCACGTTGGCATCATTTTTGGCAATTTAGCGACATTTTGGCGACTTGAGTCAAAATTTTAAAAGTTTTTCTCACGTTTTAAAGCACTCGATTGAGCTGAAATTTAATGCACACGATTGTTTTGGATGACAATACGATAATTTAACTATAAACAATAAAAATTAATTGATTAAAAGTAGCTTTTTGAAGAATTTAATTTTATTCATAGTTCCAATTTTTTATAATGTGTAACAGTTGAATTAGTAAGAATACAAAAGCATATTCATCCGTGATTGGTTAAGAGTGCGACACGTGACTAAACTATGCACGCTCAAATGCCTGAAGTTGAATCTTTTTAACACGCTTTTATAAGTTTCACTTGCATGTAACGGAATCTTAGAACTCGATTTTTACCCACTTAAAAAGATCGGATTCGAAATGTCGCACACTTGTCAAGGACCGATGACAATACAATAATTTCATAATTTTGTTCCATTTTCCTTTTCAGGATCGTCAGGAATAAGGATAATCAGATTTGGCGACAAGTCCGTGTACCATTTCCAGATTTGGCGACTTATTGCATATATCATTTTTAAATTTGGCGAATAGTTCCATATACCATTTTCAGATATATGGTGACCAATTTCATACATCATTTCCAGATTTGGCGACTAATTTCAGATTTAGCGACTAGAAGAATAAGGTGTAACCCAAAAGCGAGTGTTTTGGATTTAAAGCTAATTATATGCAGTATAAAATATACTTGTGGTTAATAGAAATAAAACAAAATAAACTAAAAGTAAAAAAACTTTTTTAAGAACAAGCTTTTATTTAAACGCGCTAAAAAGAATAAAATAAACTTTTCCTTTAAAACTTTTTTTTACTATCAACTTATAACGTCATTACACAATTTATATGATACAAAAGCTTGTCGCCAGATTTACCTGTGTAGATAAACAAGTAAAATAAATAACTTGACCTGATTGATTTTAATTTGTAAAAATTCAAACTAAGTAAATACGAGTACTTAAATCTCGCGACAAGCTTTTATATCATATAAATTGTGTAATGACGTTATAAGTTGATAGTAAAAAAAAGTTTTAAAGGAAAAGTTTATTTTGTTCTTTTTAGCACGTTTAAATAAAAGCTTGTTCTTAAAAAAGTTTTTTTACTTTTAGTTTATTTTTTACTTTTTAGTTATCACTGGACAGGTTTCTCAGCCTGTTCAACTCATTGAACGCTGGTTCGCCATCCCTGGTTTAGCTGAATTATAATTCTGACAAAAAGGGTATTAGACTAAAAACACAATGTTTTTGAATCCGTAATTTTTAAGCAATTTTTTCAATCTTCGTGCAGATCTTGGGTAACATTGTTCTACACACGAAAAAAAGGTTTAGTGAGATTATCTTCATACATGACAAAGTTATTAAATGTTTAATTAAAATTTTGACTATTTTTGAAAAAAAACTTTAAGAATATAATATTTATTTGAAATATTTTGAAGATAAGGGATATATTTTTCTCTAATATATTAGAAGAAAAATTTAGTTGTTTATTAAAAAACTTTAAAAGGCATTTAAATATTTGTATTAATCAATAAAATGCTTAAGATTCAAAACGCATGTTGTAATCAAAAAAGAAAGTTTTATGAAATAATGATAATTTTTTGCTGGACATTGAATATCTTCTACGTAAGAATCTATTTTTTTTAATTGCTCATGTCATCTTTAGAAACTTGATTTTGAAAACATAATTAACCATCGCATTATTTTTATACAGTCAGATCTCCATGTAACGAACTTTTATTTTGGGAATTTCTCTATTTTAAGAACTTTTTCCTGGAACCAAGCACATATTACTCTTTTCTTCGTAAAACAACTCCAAATAGCGAAGTGCATTTTCTATATAACGAAATGTTTCTTCTAAGATTTGATTTTTTTTCTCTCCTTATTTTTAAAATATTTCAGATCATTTTGCCAATTATTCTCTTTTGGCCCATTTTATGAATATAAAGAACCTTGAGCTGGTTTTACAATGTGCCTAACTCATCTAGAGAAACAAAATTGCCGTAATTTTTCAAACAAAAAAAACGCAAATAAAATTAACAGATTCTATTTGTAATTAAATTTAAGGACACATGTAGTAGTGTGTGTTTAGATTACTGGTGATAAAATGAGGTATATTTAAATTACTTGTAGGCTTAAAATTAGAAAATTTCTTTAAAAAATTCATTCATTTCATAAAAAATTATTTTTTTAATCGAAAATACATTGCATTTCTAGATAATATTTTTCTCTTATTGTTTTCCTAGCGGATTCCTTTTTGATGGGTAAGATACATAAAAAGATGATCTTTCCGATTCTGTAATTATTTTTTGTCTGAGTTTCATAGATTAAAGTTAGATAAATGTTTTAAAGAATTTCTTCAATACTCCATCTCAGTTTGACTTGGCAGCGTTGAGAAAGGTATACAATGTACTAATCTACTTGAAAAATAGCTCTACTTTTTTGTTTATTTAAATCCAAGAAAATAGATAGAAATTTGTAAAAAAATTGCATACGTTGTAGAAATTATATTATTTTTACGTTGTAGAAATGTAATTATTTTTTAGACAAAGTTAATTAATACAGTCAATAGCGCAACGTTATGAAATTCCAGTTTGGCTGAAAACCAATTTTCGACGCCAACTTTTGTCATTGTTGTAACAATAACATTATTACAACAATGCAGATATATCGAAGTTGGCGCCAAAACTAATTTAATGTTTTTAATTAATATCTTTTTAATTAATTGCAATATCGGAATGTAAATTGTCAAAACATGCATTGTCATCCAAACTAAACGTGTATACAAAATTTCAGCTCAATGGAGTGAAGATATCAGCTTGAAAATTGAGTTGCAAGATTCCACCCGAACAAATTACATACATACATACATACATTGTAAGTTAAATAAAAGCTTGTAAAAAAAAAAGAGTTCTGTATCTGAGAAAGTGGAGGGTGGGTGTTTAACACAAATATATATTTTTCTGAAAATGAAAATAAAAAAAAAGGCTCCTGCGTGTGAAAAAAAATAGTTTATATTATAACTGCTAAATATTTTTTTTTATAAAGCAATACGCTTAGAAGTGATGGGACGAATTAACATTATATCAACACGTTTAAAAGGTGAAAAAAGGATTGACACTTAATATTACCATGTTTTTATTAACTCGCTTTCTTTAATGTCTGTCCGGGTGGAATTTTGTAATTGATTTTAAACTGCGTGGCTTTCCGATGAGCTAAACACTTGAAATTTGGACCATATCTCAGAAGTGGATGACAATGCATGAAAATGTGAAAAAAGAAAAACAAAAAACAAAAAAGAGGAATTTTATACTTTTTAGTCCGTTATAAAAACATGGTACATTAAAATTTTTTTTAATTCGAACTTTTTCTTCTTAACACACTTTTATTTGTTTGACCTGTTCTATAGAGGGAATCTAATATAACGATACGGTACTCATTCGAGGCCCCGTAAACGGAGAATCCGTTAATTAATATCCGTTGATGAGTAAGACTAATTCCAGCTTCAAGTATCAAATTCAAGGATAAATTCAACAATGAATAAATGATAGTTTAAAAAACTAAAAAATGAAAATAAAATTATAGTTTGAAAAAAACTAAAAAACACGCTTTTATACTGAATCGAACTAAAAAGTAAGAAAATAATTCTTAATAAAGAATAAAATGATTAACGAGAAAATCAATGTCATTGGGGTAAAAGCGTGGGGTGTTCTATAAATATATCAATTGTTATAATTTCTAACTTCTATTCCGAAAAGCTGAATTAGTGTAAAAATGTAGTACAAAGCACCCCACGCTTTTACCACAATGGCATTGATTTTCTCGTTAGTCATTTTATTCTTAATTAAGAATTATTTTCTTACTTTTTAGTTCGATTCAGTATAAAAGCGTGTTTTTTAGTTTTTTTCAGACTTATAATTTATTTAAGTTAAAATAATAGCGATCACAACTCTTCCACTGCCCGAGATGAAGTCTGTGATTGGCTTCAACGCTCAACGCTTCACGCTGACTGGCTTGGTGTGAATGCCCCTTTAGAGTAAAAGAGTCAGAAATTGTAGGCTTCTACCACATAAAAGAGTTCGAAATGCAATTACACTTTTTAAATACAATCATTAAAAAAGCGAATTTTTAATGTTTGTTTTGCGATTATTTCAGGTTATATAGAAATTTTGAACTAGTTTTTGAAGAATATTTTGATACTAGTTGAAAAGATTAAAATATAAGAATTTTTTTTTGTATATTAAGCGCTCAAAAAACAGTTCCTACACTTATAATTCTTTTTTTTTAAATAAAATTTCTAATTTTCTTTTGAAACAATTGGTATTTTTTTAAAAGTAAGGAGATCTTGTTATATTTAAACATGAAATAAAAATTGTATAAATTTATTAAAATAGTATTAAATGTATAAATAAACCTAATTTTTAAAACTTCTCTCTTAACTTTATTTATTACTAGCTTTTACCCACGGCTCCGCTCACGTTGATGTCTTTAAATAACTGTCAAAGTCGTAATCATTATCATTAGAAAGTAAATAATATAATATAGTAATTTTTTTATTGCTTGACTGGAAATAATAAAATTTAAAAATTCTAAAATTGAGCTTAGTTTCAAAAAACTGAAAACGTAATTTATAATAATAATTAGCAACAAATATTCAATAACTTAAACTATTAAGATTTTTAAAAATCGAAAGTATCTACGTTTAATATATAATTCCTCTTTAAAAGAACTCAAAACAGAATATTATTCTAAGATGCTACTGTATACCATATTATATGTTCTTCCGTCAATTGCAAATATGTGAAGATTTGGGCATTGGACACACCGATCAGGCTACATATAGTTCGAGATGGGGAAAAAATTGCTTTTCCAAATGCAACCCAGCTACCTGAAATGTTAGCTCTGTTAATAGCAACAGTAAAACTGGAAATTGAACTTGTTTGAATTGAAACGGTAGGTCAGTGGGGATACTTGGAATTCGAGGTATGATAACACTATCCCTTTTCATGACACATGTTCAAATATTGGCACCAAGTATATTCTGCATCAGTTTTGTGATCCAAAGCCTCGTTTCTTTACATAGTCGAGGAGCATCGAGATTTTGCAAAACTGGTACATTTAGTTTTAATTGAAGTTTATGTGAGGGTACACCCGAAAGTTCAAGTAGCCCAGTCATCTTAGTAAAAAAAAAAAGGATCAACTGCGGAATGAGAGATAATAAGCTGAAAACTTGTATAGACCTTTATTTTGTCACTCTAAATGTTGTCTCAAAAGTCTCATAAAATCTCGTGTCTGCGTCTTAAGATATTCAAGGTCAAAGGTAAAAAAAATCGGGGTTTTTTTTTGCAAATATCTCGTTTACTATGGCCTTAAAGCTATTTTCATTTATTATAAATAATGTAGAGAAAAAAAATTTCTATAACTTTAATTGAAACATTTTTTTATGCATCAAACCGTTTTTGAAATAGATTGCGATGAACGCGCAATGGTTGACTATCTACAGCAAAATGCAAGGTCAACAGTTAGTCACATGATATAATACGCCGCATAAAGTCTATAAACCTTAAAAATATATTGGATATATATAATGGACGGAAGTGGACTCAAAGAAGCTCTAGGTAAAATATATGCTACGAATTCAGTCGACAAAATGTTGAATGGTCACGCTTATTCAAGAAGTATTAGAGGTCATACATTGTTACGGCTTGTATTGTCAATGATAATCTTCGAAGACATGAAGATTGTGTGTTAAATGAGTTAACTGAACAAATCAATTGCCGAAATGTTTCCTATGAAGGCATTGAAGGGTGTGTACGCAACTCAAACTTATTTATTGATCAATTTCAGAATAAACTAAATGAATTAAAAGCTCGAGGTCCTACAGCACAATTATGGGTACAATATTTCGAAATGGTATCAATAGCACTCGACTCTATTCGCACTGAAAGACTGGGACTTTTCAAAGAACATCTTAATGCTGTATGAAGAATGCTGCCATATTTTCACGCTAGTGGTCATTTTTTATATGCGAAGTCTGCACATTTTTATCTTCAAGATATGAACAATTTAGAAAATAAAATGGATGCACAGACTTTTAAGAACTTTAAAAATGGATTCTTCACCGTGAAATGAACAGAGAAATTTTATTCTGGTACATGGACAGATATGGTTATCGAACAAAGTCTAATGAAATCTATGAAGACAGAAGGGGGAGTATCTCGTGGTCAAAGTACGCAAGAAAGTGTTTTATGTAAATGGGTGTTTGCTATATACGCTACAAATACAATTTGTGACGAGATGGAGAAGTTTTGTACAATTTCTTTAGACTCTACTGAACAACACGTTGATGCTAAGGATTCAAGAGTAAAAAGAGATAATACTGATGTAAGTAAACTAGTTGAATAGCTTACACTTCATAATCCCTTTCCAAATACGCAACAATTGGTATCTTTAACTTCTGTAATAGTTGGAAATAATCAAATTAACTGTCACAAAGCCCATGAAATCGGATTACAATCAATGGTAAAGATAACTGGTTTAAAATTTAATGAAATAAAGTTAAAACGATCCGATAAGGTTTTACCGCTTTTGATTGTCAACAAATCTGTCAAAATTAATGGTTGTAGAGTTTCAATTGATTCATTGCTACTCTTCCAAAGAATAACTGTAAGCAAATAGTTTGAACGTAATCTTCAAGAATATCTCCAATATGAACTAAGTCCATATCCATCAACTTTATTTGATAATCATGGCATGAGAAAAACCACGAAAGCGACATTATATGACAATATGACTCCTGTAGATTTTGACTTCGATGAAAATAATGTAAAATACATTATCGATGGTGGGTTTCTTTTGCATCGCATCGTATGGAGTAAAGACGATACTTTTTCAATAATTTTAGATAGATACGTAAAAGATTTACAAAAACATTATGGTTCTGAAATTGTAGTTGTGTTTGAGGGATACTCGGACTATAGCAAAAACATAAAAGCAATGGAACAGCTAAGAAGAACTGCTGCTTTATCAAAATGGAATGATGTTTGTTTCGACGAAACAATGATAGTATTAATTAGCCAAGAGAAATTTTTGTCGAATCGAGGTAATAAAAATTTTTTTATTAACATGTTGATTGGGAAATTAGAATCTGTTGATATCACGATAAAACAGTCCAAAAATGATGCAGATGTTCTTATCATAGAAACAGCTATTGGAGGATCGGAACATCACAGGACTGCCGTCATAGTAGGAGAAGATATTGACTTGCTCGTCATTTTAATTGGACGTACTCAAGCGCATCAAAAAGAAGTGTTCTTTAAAAAAGTTGGCAAAGGGAATGTTAAAACTCAAACATATTCTTCCAAAAGTTTTGATAAGTATCCTCGTTGTAGAAAGCACATTTTGTTTCTACACGCATTCAGTGGCTGTGATACAACATCTGCATTTTTTAAAAAAGGGGAAAAAACTTTCATTAGAATATTAGAGAATCTTCTGAACTTAGATCAACTAGCTCAGGTATTCCAAGAAGAAAACTGTCTTGTACAAACATTACATGAAAATGGATTACGAGTCTTGTTGGTGATATACAATGCTCCAAAATCTGAGAACAGTATTGATAATCTACGATACACACACACACACACACACACACACTCAATTCATCAAGTCAACAAAGCTCCGTGCAGTTATCCAATCTTCCACCAACAAGTGCAGCGGCTCAGCAACACATTAGCCGTGTATATTATCAAGTTCAAACTTGGCTAGGGAATGATTTAGAACCCCAGGAATGGGGTTGGATTCTGCGGAATGAATTCTTGGAACCGATAACGACAATATTACCGCCTGCTCCAGATGAATTACTCAATACCATATTTTGCAACTGCAAAAATGGTTGTGGTTCACGCTGTGGATGTAGAAAGGGTTGCAATGTTCTTCAGCTTGTGGCTAGTGTAATGGGCAAGCTTGCTTCATGATACGAGAGCGATCTCGATGAAGATTGTACTTTTGATTCCGAAATCCTTCAAGATTTGTAGAAAAATATCCTTGACAATGAAAATAATGAGAATGAATTGTAAATTTTCGAGTGATCGAAAGACAATGAAGAATAAGAGGTAAAAAATTAACATTCATGTTCGTCTTATAATTAAAATTTTTGTAAAACCTCTTTACATCCGAATTTCAATTGTAATAATTGTATAAAGCGATATTTCTCTCTCTCTCTCTCTCTCTCTCTAAGTAACAATATAATTAAAAATTACTTACTTTATTTTTTCTACTTTAAGTGTAACAAGGATATATAATAATAGAATATAATTAAAAAATACTTTAAGCATATCTGTCAACAACTTTTGAGTTACACGAACAGTGTAGTTCAAAAGTTAGTAATAAAAGAAACACATATACTTGTTTAATGAAATCTATTACTAAATGTAATGTAATAATTAATAAAAATTCTAAATGTTCATAACTATGTATATTTTTAAGGTTAATAGACTATATACAGCGTATTATATCATGTGACTAACGGTCGACCTTGCATTCTGCTATAGATAACTAAGCACTGAGCGTTCAGTGCTCACTATCTCAAAAACTGTTTGATGTATGCAAAATTGTTTCAATTGAAGTTATAGAAAATTTTATTCTCTACATATTTATAATAAATGTAAATAACATTAAGGCCATAGGAAACGAGATATTTGCAAAAAAACCAAATTTTTTGACCTTTGACCTTGAATATCTTAAGACGCGGACACGAGATTTTATGAGACTTTTGAGACAACTTTTAGAATGCCAAAATAAAGGTCTATACCAGTTTTCAGCTTATTATCTCTCATTCCGCAGCGAAACCCTAATATGACTGGACTAAAGTGAATTTAAGAACTCCGTGGGATATGAAGTACTTTGTTCTTTATCCATGATTGTATTCATTGATAAATATTTCTTCAATTCTCTCCCCCCCCCCTCTGCGCACTTCGTTGAAATTTTCAATGTTGATTTTATGGACAATGTCATTGTTAGGCACCAATATTGATCTTGCACGCAACCACTGATCCCAATTTAAATTTTGTTGGAAGCCCGGGTAAATTTGAGCAATATGATTTACATCATTTTCTTCTGAATTACAAAATTCTCTGAAAGTAAAATATAACCTCCAGCATTTGCGTCCAAACATCCATAGCCGATTTTCAATTGCGTCTCTGCATAATGTTCCGAATCTACGTCATTATGAAGATGCACTCTCATATTCGTTTTCAGACTGAATTTTTCAACTTTTCCCCATAAGCTTGAATTCACCAGCCAATATATAATAAAGCTACCATTCCTCCTATAATATCTGTACTATCTCGTAAATCCTGAAGAGTCCGATTTAACGCTTCTATAACTTTCTTGTGAGACATCATACTTTCATCCCACACTAAAAGCTTACTTTGTGGAAGCATCCAGCCTTGAGAGCTATTTTTTCTGAAATTTCAGATGAGTGAATCTTCAAATGCAAGATTAAACGATAATTTTAAAATGAAATGTGCAGTACGACCGTTGGTCAGTAAAGTCGCGGCTATACCAGAAGAAGACATAGCAACTGCTATATCTTCTGGGTTTTTCTGATGGCCATTAATAATAAGTTTAGCAAAAACGTTTTTCCAGTTCCTCCAGGGGCGTCGAGAATAAAGAGTGCACGACTGCCGGACTCTATTTTGCGTAGCACTTGTTGGAAAACGTGACTTTGTTCTGGAGTTAATTGAGGGATAAATTCTGTTACTTGATGCTGCAATGCTATAAATTCGTAGTTTAATTCTCAAGCAATTTCATTATCGAAGCCATTTCCGTCGACACGTCTAGGGCTAATCATTCCAAAATCATGTAGTTTCTTCCTAACCATTCTGAAAACCTTTATTGCGTTTCGTTGTAGATGTGTTCATTGAAAAGCATATTTGGTTGTTTTTCGTCGCAAAATATCTCCCGCCATGTAGTCTTTGTACTTATTCCAAAAGGTTTGAGGATTAGAAAGACCAAAGAGGAAATAAGTATTGCGTAAAGCTCCCTAATTTTATTCGGCGAGTGACATTATATGACTTCCTCTATAATAATATCTAGTATATCTTCAAATTCCCAAAACTTTTTTTTCTATGAATTTTTTAAGAAATACTCACAATTTTAACTCCATATTGAATAACTTCGTCAAATATTAAGATTATCATACAAAACTTTTTTTGCATTTGTAAAATAATATTATACAACTTTTGTGCGAAGATTGAAAAAATCGCTTAAAAATTACGGATTTTAATATTTTTTTGTGATTTTCGTAAAATAATGTTTTTGCGAGAAATAATTTAGGCAGTATTTTTGATACAATTTTTCTTTAAAAATTATCTTTCCTTCCAATCAATGTGTGAAAATTTGAAATTTTCAATTAAAAATTGAGCCCTCAAAAATAATAAAAACTTTAAAAAGACATTCTAAAGGCTTTAAAGCCTCTGCGCAAGTGCGAGAATCATTTTTTTTAGCTCTGTTTAACACAGTGGCCAAGGTCAAAGTGCTCTTCTTGAGTAATGGAGAAAGGGGAATTCCCTTTTTTTTTTCATGCTCTCTCTCATGGCTATAGCTATTTGCTATCGATAAAAGTATTTAATTCATTACAGATAAACCTTTTAAAGTGTTCTAGCT
The DNA here is from genome assembly GCA_019973975.1 of Trichonephila clavata. Classification (NCBI taxonomy): domain Eukaryota; kingdom Metazoa; phylum Arthropoda; class Arachnida; order Araneae; family Nephilidae; genus Trichonephila; species Trichonephila clavata. The sequence goes on along the minus strand of BMAO01008872.1, from coordinate 42,640 downwards.
TTTATTTTTTTTATGATAGTTTTCCTCATTCTTAAAGAATGACTCTTTTAAGAAAAGTGGAATAAAAAATACTGTAAAAAAATATAATTCTGAAACATATTTTAGACTCACACACAGTATTATTTTCTTTTGGAATCATTTTGTGCAGTAAATGTAAATAAATTTCCAGACATTTTCATTCTTATATATTTTTAATCTAACATTCAAAAGCAACGCAATGAAGAAATGAATAGTCCTTTCGATAATTAACGGTGAGAATTTTTGTGTTTAATTTTTCAGAAAATGGATTTATTATAATATATATTTTAAGAAACTAAAGCAATATATTTTTCTGTTATTCATTGCTAGATTAATTATGTAATGATAACACTGTATAATCTGTTTTTTTCTGCATAAAATGAGAGATTATAGTTTTCTGGACTTAAACTTAAGCTACCAGTATATAACGATTGATTGGTAAATGAAAATACCACACATACACACAAACCCCCTTGTAATATTTTAAGCTCTAAGAAAATAAATATTGTTAAAATAATGAATATGCTTGGTTTTTTGTAATATATTATATCAGAACGTTTTCTTTGTTGCTTTAAATATACATTTTTTTAAGTAAAAAAAAATTGTTTTCTGTAAATCATTAATCGAAATTTTTCAATCGTTACGTAAGGATTTCTTATAACTATGATAAGTAAACCATCTGAACTAAAAAGGTTCATACTTTGCACTTTTAATATCAGTGATTGAATAAATTAAATACCAAACATCATTTATTTATCACGATTCGGATTTTTTTTTTCAAAATAATAATACTTTGCCTATTTTATGATTTCTTCTAAAATGAATAAATATCGATGCATTTAAATGAAAATGATTTTTAAAAAAGTCATTGATCATTTAGAATCAATGATTAAAAAAATAAAATGCCAAAAACTATCTTTCTTTAAAGAATTTTATAGAAAAAAAAACACTTTTTTTTTTTACAAAACTATGATGTTTTGCATATTTTATGATTTTTTCTCATATGAATCAATATCGTTGCGTTTAAATAAAAATGATTTTTAAAACTTTCAGAATCAGTGCTTTAAAAAATAAAAAGCCGAAAACTTATTTGAACGAATTTTAATAAAACACTCAAAATACTTAAATCAATCATTTAATAAATTCTTCATTCATAAAGATAATTGCATGAAACTTTTTTTCCGTGTGTCGAACATTTCAAAAAATCCTCACAATTTTACTTCAAGATTTAAAATAGTAGTAAAATTTTGTAATTTGAAAAATTTCTACTTCTTTGTCTTTTTTCAACATACAACTATTTTTAAAAAAGCTACATTTTCGTTTCCGGGGCCTAAAAAATTGCAACGAAAGAATTGAAAAGTGAGTGAGGGACTTTTAAAGTCGCACTGTTCACCTGCTCCAGAGTTTTTGGCGACAGACCTCGAAATTATCGACCACGGTCAAGTGACGAGGTCAACCCCTGAGCCTTCACCCAATTATGCTAATTACCACACCACGCCAAACAAGAACAAATTTCGAAAAAGGGAGTTTTTATGACATAGTTAAAGAAATCACTCACACCGCACGCATACACACACACATAAGTACCATCGTCCTGAAAGAAACAGGAAATTCCCATGGGGATAAAGTTATTCCCTCGGTAAAAGCCCGTGCAACGCTGGGCTAAGCGGAGAGGAAATAATCAAAGTAATTTCGAAAAATAAAATTGGAAGTGCTGATTTTGTGAAGAGAAGGGAAAACGTTATACGAGAAAGCCATGATACGCACTCACGGGCCATGCACTCACATCGTATGCGTCACGCCCACACAAAAGTGCTGGCGTCAGAAAGAAAGGAGGAAATAAACATGTGGATTAAGTTATACCCTCGGTACCCTGGGTAAATGTTTACAAATACCTAGGGTTATTTTTAGACGCAAAATTAACTTTCGCCCATCATATCGAACATGCTCGCCAAAAAGCGAACAATGTTCATTCTATGCTCAAAAGGATTGTCTCTAATAAAAGCAAACTAGCGATCAGGCACAAGGTTTTGCTCTTTAACTCTATCATTCGCCCGGTCATGCTCTACGGCTCTCCCATCTGGGCAGCCGCGGGCATGTGCCACATCAGAAAGTTGCACAGGCTCACCAACTCAATTTTGAGACAAATAGTCAGTGCTCCCTGGTTCATCAGAAATGAAGTCATTTACCGCGATTTAAATGTTAAACCTACCCTTCCATACATCCAACTCATCTCCAAAAAATTTTTTGATAAAATTCCTCAAGTTCCCAATGAACTTATCCAAAATCAGCCAGCTTACGACCCGGCTGTTTCCTCTTCACTTAAAAGGCCAAGGGCCGTTCTTGATCAACAATTTGTAAATTTCCCCTACGCCAAAAGGCGTAGGGTTTAAAACCTACGTTAATTAGTTTTGTATTTTCATTTAAATTTGCTTTAATTTTTCGTTTTTTAAGATTCTGTAGAATGAACTAGCGCGGCCCGGAATTCGAGAGGGTGGCCCTTTAATTCCATCTTTGCGCCCAGTTCACTCTCTACTTTTTATCCCAGCCACCAGATGGTAGCACGGGACCTCTCTTTTTTAGCTTTTGATTTTTACCTTTTCCCAGTCAAATCGAATTTGTCATCGGCTTCCTCTGGGAAACCCGGTACTTTTTACGACTGGATTTTTATTTTATTAGCCGTCTTTTTGTAAATGACTTCATTCACTCTCATTTTTTATTTATCGCGAGCTGACCCATCGCCCGTTCGCATCTGACATGACAAGTTTTTGTTTTCGGCATCTGTGCAAGTTGGTTCCAATTAAGTTTTAAATATTTTTAATTTTAAAATTTTTAATCTGCTTTAACTCTCCCATTCAAAATTTTTCATTTTCTCGGGAATTCTCACAGCGTCAGCTGTCCGAATCTCCCCTCGTACCGGCCGCTCTTTTTGAGTGTGCCTATCCATCACGCCCAACAGCGAACGCTGATTGGGTGCTTTGTACCTGGGTGGGCGGACTCCATCCGCCCACTTTTTCTCCTAGCAGGCATTACGCCATTGCCCATATATTTTTTCCCCTTAATTCTCTTTAGTTTTTTATCTCTTTTAATTTTAAGTAACTCAATTTTTATGTAAATATCCCTATATATTCTGATGAGGAGGTACATCCCCCAAAGGAGATAGGAACTCCGTAATTTCCACACCACTTGCCACTTGCCATACCCTCGGTAAAAGCCCGCGCAACGCCGGGCCATGAAAGCTAGTAGTCTTCATAAAGAGTGATTCTACTAAGAGAGAGAGAGATTCTATTAATAATTGGAATATAGAATCTTTGATATTTCTACAACTAGTTTTTTCTTTTATATGTCTAGGAAGCTTCACATGTTAGCAAATGTGTTAAATATCTAAATATTTCTTCCATATTTTGCAATCTTCTCCTATGATGATGTAATTTTACTAATGTAATTTTGTCCCCCCCCCTCCTCTGCTCTTTTGCAGATATGTTTTTTTAAAAAATAACTATAAAAATATTGTATTAAATTTTCTTGTTCATGCATACTTTTGTATCATTTCCTGTCTATCTCGGTGAACCATTTTGTACCTCTAAGCCCTCTGTTGGATGTGAGTTCGATCCTCCCGAATAAATTAATAGCAAGGGATTCTCCAACGATGTTTTATAGCGTAGCATTAAGTTTTGATTCCTTTTAACGTCAATAAATACTCGATCATATACAAATCGTATTAGATAAATTATAAAACTAAAATTATAGATTCAAAAAAAAGAAAGAAAGAAACCAAGTGCGGTGCGTTTAAGCGCAAACAACGCCAAGAAAGAGAAGACAGTAAGTAAAAATTGTAGCTTTGTATATATTTAAATATTCCCATATTTTTACTTGATAGAATTCAACCAAAATAGAGCCCTCATTTTTATTTGCACCAGGGCCTTTAAATACCTAGCCGTAAGGAAATCACTTTTTTTCAAAGAGAGAGAGTTGACGCAATTTTAAATCGGTAATTTCTTCAATTTTACTTCATTCCTTTAAAACTGCAAACGGTAATTATGACTTCACTTTTGATTTATTTTGTATTTTCCCTTGAGACTTAAAAAAATATACACACTTTTTTATCATATTAAGGTGGACTTCTAAATGTACTGAAAAGGTCAGGGTACTTTAACTTAATGAAACCACATTATTTGGATGTGAAACTTTTGTTGAGAACGTAAATTACTCATATAAATCCACCATGAAATGTAAAAATGTCAGAAATAGTCTAGAAAATTTTAAGATTATGAAAAATACATATATCTTTGCTTCCAAAATGCTCGGACGCCATGTTTGGCAAGCTTTATTGTAATGACTGCAGATGGCGCCACGTGTATGCAATCTACGTACAAAACTTTTAGAACATTACTTTAGAAGAAAATTGAGCATAAACTGCTTAAATACACATTAATAATACTTTATTTTACGGAAAAGAATATTTTGCTACATGAATAATGATTTTAATCACTTCAAAAACACTAATTCTGCTTTTTTTTATATGAAAGGGGGAGGGGGTAAGAGAATTAAAGTAACCCTAGACTACGTCATGAAATCACGTCATTGTTAGGGAGGGGACTCTCTTCGTTGGAATGAAAGAAGGAAGTTCTGACAATTTGTTACCAAGATGAAGCTGTCAAGTGACCTTGAGATAAGGTTGACGAGGGGGGGGGGACACATGAACAGGATAGCTGTTGATTTCAGGGGGAGGCGATTGGAATCTATTTTGGGACTGAAAGGGGGTTATTGTGGGGTGTATACTTTCTTAGTGAGTGAAACATTTGTAGAATTGTCATTTCAACCAGACTGAAAGCTGGTGCAGGGAGTGGTGTCATCAATGGATGCTATGCACCGGGGCCCTAAAATGATCAAGAATTAAAAAAATATACTCTTGCATATGAAAACCTTACAATACTCCTATTGATGTCAATATGGCGAGATGTAAAATTTATCGTAAACATTATTATTATGGATATCTAAAATTCGACAATCTTCAAAATAATTCTTGATGTTACGAAAGTTTAGTTTTTGTTATTCGATTTGGGAAGCTCCTAAGAATCCCTACCTCAACTGGACTTTTTAGAAGATATAATTTAGAAGTGGGACTTATATTAATAAAGTAGCGAATTTTTATGAAGAAGTCTGGTTGTTATTTCAATAGTAACTCTAAAAATAATGTGAATGTTTCAAAAATCTTAATTCAGGCTCTGTAAAGAAAAATCCTAACTATATATACATAGAAAAAATATTACATACAAGTATTTTCCATGAAAAGAGAATGTTTTGAAAATGTAATTTTTCTTCATGTTTTTGCTATAAAATTACATTTAAACAGTTTTAATGTAATGGAATAAAATGGAAAATTTTAATCGAATTGTTAAGTAATTACTACTCTGTGCTAATGGATCTCATAAGCAGACTAAAAAATTCGTAAAACAGAGAATTATGCACAATCTCAAAAATAAGTTATTTTTGTATTAGGAAAGGAAGTCCTTTCCGAAATTAAAGCAGCTACGTCCAAATGGACTGCACTCTTAAAATTTCCCATTAGGAAAAAAATTCAATCAATATTATATATGTAAATTTTGAAGATAAAAGATTAACTATAAATTAGAATTTTTACAGGGTTTATTAAAGTAATTTATGTGCCTGGAGCAGGATTAGCAAAAGAAAGAGATTAGTGTCGCTCTATAAAGCAACAAGAGGGCTATTGATCACAAACCTCGTAATGTTCAACCTCGGTCGAGTAACGAGAATGACACCTGAGCTGGCATCCCTCTTTCCTAACTACCACATAAATGGGAGGAATGGCCTCATCTACACGGAGGGTCTTTAGTGGCAACAGGATTTGAGCCCATGACACTCCAGACATGAACTCGTGACCATAACCACTAAGCTACTGCGCCCACCAGGAATAGCAAAAATTCTATTGAAAAGGTTAAGGGAGTCTGATAACCAATCAGTTTTTAATATATTTGAAGTTTTCTGAGAGTTGACAATCTCAATATTTGACAGTTTAGAGAGAGTGATTAGTTTAGCAATCATTTTAAAGCATTTTTCCATTCTTAAAAGTTTAATTAATTAAAAACTGGAAGGAGGTACCGCCCCCTCCCCTATTTGCCTAATGGCGGACCAACTCCCATTGTACAAATTATGCAACTCTATCACAGCTCAAATTGTAAAACTGTAATTTCCTTGTATTATGTAGTTCATACGGTTTTTTCTTTATAATTGGCTGTAAAATTTGTAGCACATCGTCACGTTTAACTATTTTTGCACGTTCATGCAAAGCCTCCCTATCATAAATGAAAATTTGTCCAAACTGTGAGTTTGCTCCATTCTGTAAAAAAGATGTAGTTTCTTTTGTTAACTTCACCTTAAAAAAAACCTTGAAATAAATTTATTACAGCATCATGAAAAACTTTTTTTGTATATAAAGAGAGATATTTGGGAGAATAATCGGTTCGTTCAGTGAAATGGCTATTAACTCTTACTTTTACTACTAAAATCGTTTCTGTTCAGTTATGTTTCGAGGTTTTTAATTTTTAAAGAGCAATATTTGTGTTTTTACACATAGTTAAAAACCTTAGAAGCTTTTTTCGCTTTCCATTAATTTTTTCCTATTGAGAAATTGCCGGGCTCAAAACATCCTTGTGTTACTAAAAGACAATATTTGGAAGAGGTGGAATACTACTGAAAATTATATGACTTAAAATCAGCCTTTTTTCAGCTGATACTACAATAAGACTTTATTGAGTTGAAGTATTCCGTATACAAGTATTGCAAATATAACTGAATTCATCTATGATATTACAAAATGTATTATAATACTATAGTAAAATAATTTCAAGTCATGTAATAAAAATCAAACTTTTTAAATTGCACCGACTTAAAACTGAGAAAAAATTAGATGTTATACGTACAAACCTGAGGGTTTCTAATTTCAGTTTGTATCATTATTATTTTTATAAGTGTTTCAAAACTTTTATGAAAGCATCATGTTAAGATTAGACTGAGTAATCTCTGTCATCGTATATATATATATAACAAATGCTATCAATTTTATGTAAAACATATTTTAAATATAAAAAAAAATATATCCTCATATAACATATTTAATTAAAGTAGTGTTTTGATACAGTGTACATAATTTGGATAATAATATTTTTTTTAATTAGATCTTTAGAGGCATTATTAGTTTTTGTTTTATGCCTTTAGAAACTTAACTGTGTTTTTCTCAGACTTTTCAATTTTGAGGATATATTTCTCCCAAGGATTTTTTCTGTTCAAGATAATATTGAAAATTTTTTGTAGAATTTATATATATATGTTCTTTAAAAGTTAGTATGGATTTCGGTCTGAGAGCACTAGTTATTTTTTCTAAAAATCTTAAATTAATAGTTTTAAAAAATTTGATATTTTTTCCATAGCTGTAAAAATAATTATTAAAATTCAACAAGGAATTTTTAGTAGGGAAAATTAGTTTGAAATGTTCAATTCCATACTAACTTTTGTTCTCAATAATCTTAAGAAACAGAAATCACTGAAAATAACTAAAAAACTTTAAAAATTGAGTATTTTACAAGAAAAATTTGTAATTT
>BMAO01008872.1:0-30000 GCA_019973975.1 Trichonephila clavata | reverse complement strand
ACCTTTTTTTTCGAGCATCAACTCTAATTTTAGGCAACTAACCGTTGAATAGTTGTTTCATGTCTATGGACCATGGGTCGGCAACCTTTTAGCTGTTGCGTGTCAAACCAATCTGCCAATATGATTCAGCGAACCACACAGTGAGCATTTGAAACAATTCAAAAATTTACAAATTTGTTGAGTAGTGCAAAGTGCCACTGAGAATTGTTCTGAGTGCCACATGTGGCTCGAGTGCATAGGTTGCCGACCCCTGCTTTAGACCATGTATTATTCTCCAACACTATAGCTTGCTTTTCCATTTTCAGTTATCACAGGAAAAAACCAATTTTTTGTTGAATAAGTTTAAGTAAAATTGAGTATTTTGACATTTCCGAACAAACAGCAATGCACAACTAACAGATTCTGAGCCTGAGACACGCGTTAAAAGTTTTATATCCTGCCAATTGACAATATTCGAAATGAATCTGAGATGTATTTCATACTTTGCCGGTTTCTCATAAGGCATTCTATAGAATGCCTAGGCAATGTGTGAAATAGGAATCATTTCATACATNTACTGAAGCATCCATTCTTTTATATTTTACTCTGTTATTTCAAATTTTATATCTCCTTCTAAATTCTGTTGTCTTGTTATCTAGCAATGCTATTCTTTTAAGTATTAATCATGTTAATTCATCTCTCTCTTGTAGAGAAATTTGATTATATGTATATTATGAGTATATATATATATATATATTATATATACACGTATATATATATATATATTATATATATCGTCTCCCTCCACCACTTCTCTCTACAAAATAAAACTTCGGAATTATTTTTTTCCTCAGTCTCAACTGAAGATTACTAAATTTTTCTTCAAAAAATTTAAAATCCCTTCCCTCTTCTTAGCCCGATGGACTTTATTTTTTATATCCAAGATAACAATCATAAACATGCTTGTAAATTCACTGAAGAACTTCCTCTGTAAATCATGAGTCTTATGAAGATAATTTCATGAAAGAATTGATAGTAACATCAGATTTCAAAAGCGCACTACTGTTCTCCACACCGCTCCTTTGGGGAATTTAAGCATAGCAATCGTGCCACTAGAAAAGGAGATCAAAGCAGTAAAAATTCAAAAGAAAAGAGCCGATCACAAATATGCACCGATTTTATCTCCGCTTATAATTGGCGACACTAAAAATAACATTATGAGAGTACAAACGCAGACTATATACAATAAATATTCTGAAAACGTTGCACGTAGGAAATAAAAAAAGGAAGCTTAGCTTGAAAATTAATTCAATGAATATAATAATTTAATTGAAGGCTGTGAAATTTGTGGCACATTTTCATGAGTATTGAAAACACTGGTGGAGCTGGTCCTGAGTAGATCCTGTATCATCCTTGAGAGCACTCTCTAAGGTCACCCCTGCGATTTTTTGCTTACACGTTTGGGTGCCCGCCCTCAAACCTTGGGGCCCCGTATCATTGATATGCGGTAACTATGCCCCTGATTGGAAATAGCATTAATTTGTAAAACAAGAAATGGAATGCTGTTAAAAAAGGACTGACAAAAAAGTGTTCTAGTTAATATTTTATAAGAAAAATGACATTTTTTTTTTAAAGATTCCAATCGAAACTTTATTTCCATAATAAGCATCCTTCTATGACAATTTCAAATACAACCTGCATCTAAGAGATATGAGCAGAAAGAAACTTATTAAAATTTCGCATATTTCTATCAAACAAAGAGAATTAGATCGATAAATAAATAAAGGTAACAAAGATAAATAAAACAAATATCCCCCAAAACTCGAAGGAAAAAAAATACTTTTTCTAAATTTCAAATAAAGATCTACCAAATTCTTCGTCGAAAAATTAAAACCCCCACCCATATTTCGTTTCCCTTCTTAATCTTATGGGCATTGTTTATGATACCTAAGACAATGTAGACGTATTTGTCAAGAGATAATTTGAACGTTTTCTTCCTAAAAATCCGGAGCCCTATAACGATGATTTTATAGAAAAGTTGAAATGAATTACATGATTTCTAAACTACAATACCAATTTCCACAAAAAGGGATAAATGTCATCCGAAACTAGGAAACAGTAAAATTCTACAATAGAATTCCCTCAAAAATGTTATACTCAAAGGCCTACTCTGAAATACAATATATATATATATATATAATTCATGTGACAAAATATCAAATGCATTGCACTCAATTATTTTCCATATGAAAGGGAAAAACTCGCATAATTATACCCAAATTAAGCAAATATATCCTATGTTTTCCGACAAATCTAGACCGATTAGCCTCATCATTTCTGCAGAAAAATGTATTTTTGAGTAGATTTCAGAACTATATATACTTAGAAGGGCAATGCACATTTTGATACCAATCCACTAGCACAGCTTTCAAAAAAAAAAATGTCCCTGCACCGATTTTGTGCGGCAGTGATAGTGACCTTATTCAAACGTTGAAACTATTTGTAGAAAACTCTTTACATTCTTTCCGCACGCCCCCCCCCTCTGCCCCGATTGCTGACACGTTTTCTCTCTCTTCGATCTGGTTCTTCAAAGAGCGCATGCGCTCTCATACCGACTACATCTGTCAATCATTTCTAAACCACACCCCGTTGCTATGGTAATGATAAGTTTCCAGAAAACACGCTTCATCATTCTTGACGTCAGAGTTGCAAACAACGCCATCTGTTGGATAAGCAAATTTGTGAAATTTCAAAGACGCTCTTAATATATCTAATTTCAATTATATATTAATTTTCAGGAAAATTTTTTTAAATTAAAATCAGCAAAACTTAAGGTTTCTACTATGCGATTAAATTTTGAAAAACATATCCAAGTATTTTTATTTTGGGCAATCTAAAAGTTTTATGACTTAAAATTAATTTTGACAATGATAAATTGTTCGCTTCAGTTCCAAATATTCTATAATATCTGCTACAGTACACCTTAAGGTAGTATACATAAGCGATATTTACATGTGTAATAAAATGAATAGTTACAGTGAAATATGTTTAACATGAAAGTACATAAGATTAAATATCTGTAAACACGAGATAATACAACGGTCCCGACAAACTACAATGTATTTTCATGCCTTTCTTTTCGCTGAAAAGGAAAAGATACCCTTTCTGAAAATGAGCAAAAGTCAGAAAATACCAGCCACGCAAACGAGATTTAAGAGGGATGTGAAATAAAGGACAACTGCTGTCATAATTCATAGAAAAGAAGCAAACTTGGCTTTGAAATACACTGGGATAAAACCTGCGGCAGGAGCAAATTTTGCCTTTCTAAGTCACTTTCATTCTCCACCCTTACAACTTATCTCTCCAGTGGTGCAACGTACACCCCAGGATTCTAAGGGGCCCAAAACTTATACTTTGCAGGGAGGCAGACCTTAATATTTTCCATTACGCAACATCAGTTGGCTTTGGAATTCAGTGAAGAGTGAATGCCATTGTAAGTAATAATCAGTTAATTTGGCTAGCATCCCCCCCCCCTTTGCCTATTTTAGAACTTTGCTTTGCCATTGTGCTCGTAAGAAACTGTTATTTCTCTTAAGATAAAGACAGTGCTTTTTAAGGGTGTTGATCAGAAACTAAAGACGAAAACAGAGAAATCTGTATAGACTTTGGTATGGCTTACTCTATATTATAACGAACAGCAGCAAAAAAAAGCAAATTACGAAAATGTTTTAAATATATCTATATAAATAAAATTCACTCGAAAGAAACTTAATTTTATTAAATATATACGATTTTTTTTTTTTTTGCAATAACACAAACCGCGACAAACTACTATATATTTTCAAGCATTTCTTTTTCCTGAAAAGGAAACATATCCTTTCTGGTAATGAGCAAAAGACAGAAAACACCAGAGACACAGACGAGATTCTAGAGGGACGCGAAATAAAGGACTACTGGTGTCATATTTTATAGACAAGAAGTTACTTTGGCCTTGAAATACACACGGAATAGCTTGCTTTTGGAGCCAATTCTGCCTTTCTAAGCTACTTTCATCCTCTACCCCTACATACAAAAACAATTAATCTCTCCAGTGGTGTAACGTACACCCCAGGATTCTCAGAGGCCTGAAACTTATACATTGCAGGGAGGCAGGCCTTAATATTTTCCATCACGCTACATCAGTTGGCTTTGGAATTCAGTGACGAGTGAATCGCATTGCAAGTAAAAATCAGTAAATTTCGCTAGTGTTTCACCCCTTCGGTTTTGCCCATTTTAAAACTTTTTTACGAGCACAATGGCAAACCAAAATGTTATTTCACTTGAAGTTAAGACTGAGTTTCTTAAGGGTGTTGATCAAAAACTAAAGACGAAAACAGAAATCTGTAAAAATTTGGTATGGCTTACTCTATATTACAACGAATAGCAGCAAAAGAGAGCAAATTACGGAAATGTTTTAAATATATCTATATAAATAAAATGTACTCTAAAGAAACTTAATTTTATTGAATATATGATTTTTTAATATTTTTCAGCAAGAAATTCTTTTAACACAAAAGTTTCAACCTTACTCTTCTGAGAAGCATTTACTCTAAAAGTGTAAATATAGAAGTTGAAGTGAACTTAACAAATATTTACTTGATTGAGGAGAATGGTTTTAAATATGTCTTTTTAAATAAACTAAAGACAAAGTAAAATAATTTATCCACAAAGTTCAACAGAAATCTTTCCAAGATCTTATGCCTTTAGAATTAGCAGATCAATCTAAATAGGATGTTCTGGAGAAACAATGGAAATACAGTTGAAAGATGTTTTTCCTTCGGAATCTGAACTTTTAAATGATGCAGCATTATTTTGGTGCCATATTTTTAATATAAAAGACGTAGTTAGAAATTCCTTTTTAAGAGATTAGGCTACATTTCCTTTGAAGCTTTACAGCCTACCCATAACTAATGCCTCAGTGAAAAGGGTATTTTTGTTATTGACGTCAACAAAGACAAAGCTAAAGAATCAAACTTCAATGAACTGCTGGATTCAATTCTCAGAATCAAAATGATTTTACAATTAAGAACTTTCTGCATTGATTTTATTTCATCACAAATGCTTCTATAAAATTCAGAAATTAATAAAAAAGACAAAGCAGATTTGATACTAAGCAGGAAGAATTCGAGGTATTTTCAATTAATTAAAAATTAAAGCATTTTAATGTATTTTTTAAGTTTTACAAAATGATCCATTTAAAAAGTTAAGTTTATGAATCACGAGTTAAAATCGATTCGCTTCTTCCCCTTCTTCGTGCTTCTTTGTATCATAAGTTTCTGGTAATTCAGTACAGGATCCATAGTAGTAGTCAGCAGGCTAATGATTTTCAATGTGTGTCTAAAAATAAAGCTGTCAAGTTTTATCTGAATGCATCTTAATTAAAGCTTAACCAACAGCATCCTTCAATGGTAATCCATTGAAATTCCGTTATTAAGCCACAAAAATAATGATTTATTTAAAAAATTTTCAACAAATAATTATTTGGCAAGAACTGGAAGCGACGTGAAATCTTCAAGAACTAGTACGTGTGAGCGCCGCTAAGATTCCCGCATATAACTCCAATAATCCTACTCTCTAGTTTGCAATGTTTGGCAGAACATTTGAGCGTGGCTATACTAAACCAATAACATACAGTGAACCAAATTTAATTACATCATCGCAGATCCAACACCGGAAGTTGCTACTATCATTCGTGATGTAATCATGAATCATGACCCTCTGGATCCTTACGAAACAGCAAGTGAGGAATTGAGTAAACAAAGAGATGAATCATCACAAAAAGAGATCAGAAGAAAAAAATCTGGAAAGGAAAGCTGAGATTGACGTCCCAGCAAATTACTGTGTGTTATGAGGATGCATGCGGAATCCCAAAGTGTTCCAGACGAGCTTATGATCGAACTTTTAACAACAGCACCTGCCGACACCAATGCAATCCATCTTCACGGCTATAAGCGGGTTGACATCGGAGAAAGCAGCCATTCGAGTAATGGAGGTGGCGCCAATTGCAGTACGTGCCTGCTCAGTTTGCTTAGACAATAATTCAATTCAAAATTGTTTAAATTAGGAAATAAAATAGATCTGGGTATTAATGAAATTTCACGAAGGAGAAGTCGGAGTAGCGATCGTAATCCCTCATTCAATAAACGCAATTGTTCAACAAAAAAAATTGGCAGTTACAGAGACTGCCGATAGAAGTGAAAACTTAGAACGTTTAGCATTAAAATTTGAAATTTCATAATGAATGAATTAAAATTAACAACATCAATTTGGTTTTCACATCTATTGATACTCCGAGCAACAACTAAATGCACACACACGTTTATATGGTTTTTTTTTATTATTCAAATATATTACGGGCCGTACAAGATCTCTCTCATGACAAAATATAAATACAATTCAATTAAAATAACAACTAATATACAATCATTATTTATGGATAGTATTTGTATTTACTTAAATTTCAATGTACTTGATTTTTAACATTATTTTAATTGTTTGCATCAAATTGTTTAATTGATGCATTTAATTGTTTGCAGCATTCGGATTGCGTGATGTATTGCAGAGATCAAATATTAGAAAATATAAAATACAAAATTTTCAAACGCCAGAATAAATACGAAGATTTAAACGCCAAAACAAATGCGAGTATTTAAAATAATTTTCTGTTATTTATTTTTTATCCAAAAATATTAGTATATTTATTTAGCACTCACTATTGTACTGCACACAATGATTCTTCAATTAAATGATTCAAATAGTAATCTAACAAAAGCACTATTTTAACAATGCACAGTATATACACATTGAACTTTTCACTAAATCCATTCAATCTCACTTATAAGATACACACAGCACTATAGGTCAGCTGTATAGCTACAGTTATACTACTTATAAGCATGTCGTGACGCGAACGCACGAAATTTCACCCATCTAAAAAAGTGTCTAAAGCGAACAGCACACTGCGCATGCGCCAGTCAGGACATGTCGGTGACGCGAACCCATAAGATTTTCCCCTACCAAAAAGTGCCCAACGCTAAAGAAGTTTTCACTTCAAAAACAAAATATGAGCAGTGTTATCGTTATTACAAATTTGGCTCAGCAGCCTAAAAATTTTGCCTTCCATGTAAATTCTTAAAAAAACGAGACCAGACAGGTATAATGGCGGCTACCGCCTTGCGAAGAAATTGTCGCCTTTTTATTCGCAATAGGCGAGCTAATGTCACATTTCTAATCGATGCTGGATCTAATATATCTATAATTTCAGTGACAAAACACGAAGGAAAAATAAGTCTCAAATCACACTTTCTCCTGCCAGTACATCACCTCTACACGTATATACAACTCAAAAACTTTTTCTTTAGGTTTTGGATTAAGGAGAATTTTCAAAAGAATATTTCTAGCCAGTAATGTTTGAACCCCAATTACTGGCAATGATTTTTTTTTTATATATAACTTCTGTTTAGTACCAGACATAATTAAGCAAGCATTGCTGGACTCGGAGAAAAATGTTAAACGTCATTGTATTTGAGGATGTAGTAAAATTGATTTTCTTAAAACTACGTCAGGTGATAGTGTTTATCGTGATCTTAAAAAAATTTCTTTACATCACAAAACCTTTCCGTCCTGATCAAGAAATTAAACATTCAGTAGTCCATCATATTGAAACAACTGGTCGATCAGTAACAACTAAAGCTCCTGATCATCTCCGCATTGTAAAAGCGGAATTTCAGAATATGACTGTGGGGATGTTTTAATTGTGAAAGGTTGCTAATTAAGATGGTGAAGTAACATCCACACATTAAGAACCATCATCATTTTTATTTTCTACACTAAAAAAAAACGATACACAATAAATTCGCGAACAATGATTTTTTATCATTTTCACAGCTCGCGTGCTTGATAAAAGCAGGATCGCCACATGACTGATCTAGGCCACACACATGCGGCCTTCCAAAAGTAATTACGCCTCACTTTTATATATAGCTACAAAAAAAAAAAAGACATTCCCAATATTTTAGACTTTCCTTCCAATCTTCATGAAGCCCCTATCACCAAATTCCAATTAACCCAGATGGTGCAATCATTACACCTTTGGGTTATTGGAAAGCACTGGGTGTAGTTTGGCCTTTTCAATGCCGCTGCTACCTTTCAAAGATTCATAGATGAAGTCATACGAAATCTTCAACTTGTGTTAGCTTTTGTAGTTTACATTCTGGTCGCATCTTCCCCCGAAGAAAATTTACAAATTCTATTCACACACTTACATCACTATGAACTGCCTTTAAGACCCTCAAAATGTATTTTTGATTAAGTTCTATAGGTTTTCTAGGCTTGAATCAGAAATTGAACCTTTATCGAATCGTATCGATTAAACTTTAAATTTTCCCAAACCTACATGCCAGAAACGCTAATTCAAAACTGAGAGCAAACTATTCACTTTTGAGTACTTTATATACTCAAAATGGCTCCCAATGCACACGTACTCAAATTTGAGAATTGCATGTACTTATTTTGGGTAACAAGTACATACTCAAAATGGAGGCTCCACATACTCATTTTTGAATATGTTACGGGATCAAACTTTTGAGAATGAAAGAACAAAATGAGTCTGTAATGCACTCATTTTTGAGTTTGTAGCTGTTTTAAGTTTGAAAATGAAACAATATAATGCGTATGTAATGTACTCATTTTTGAAGTTGTTGATGTATCAAATATGAGTTTAAAACAATAAAATAACTATGTATAGCATTCATTTTCGATACTGTCTTATCTAATATCTATTTTGAACAGAAAAATATGTTTTTAACCCAAATCCCCCTCCCCTTAAGGGATTTAAAGACGCGATACCTAAGCTATAAATTTTCACTCTTTCTACATCTTACGTATTATTTAATTCACGTCATATGAAATTTTTACCATTTAACTTCGAAATCAAAATTCTTTTTACATTTATTGTGTGTAACAAAAAAGGTACTCACGTATTATCGCGAAAATGCCAACCTTAAAGATAATTTGCCAAATTGGCAGTAATGATTTCGCATGTGTCGTACGCAAGTAATTAACAACCATGTACTTCGTTTTATACAATGCCGCCAATGTACTTGCGATAATACGCAAGTACCAACAAAAAATATTACTTTTAGGGGAAAAAAATGCAACTATTATTTGATCATAAACTGTATGTCTTCGAGCTTAAACCGTAAATATAAATCTTTTAAACTTGCAAAAATAGATTCCATGTGATAAACAAATGTGTACGCAACTTGGACTAGTTCCAAAAGAAAATTGGTTTATTATAAGATATATTTATGTTTCTAGAAGCATTATATTGTTTCTTTAAAATTCTATACTAGCAGAAAATTAACTTTTGTTTAAATTCAGCCCTTCAATAATAAGTTATTAGAAATATCTAGGATACATTATGATAAATAACATATTTTTCATAGTAAAAATTTCAAAACGCAAGAAAGAAATAGTTTTTTACATAATAAATGAAGAAAAAACCTTTCGACTAAAATAACACTCATTAGGCCCAGGTATGTAAGTACTCTTTTTATCAACTGTTGTCTTTAAATAGAAACATTTAAATTTATGGTGCTTTATGTATGTCAGATTGAAAAATTTCAGCACTTACGTATCATCGCAACAAATACCAAATCTAATAATAACTCACTCAAGTTGGCAACCCCAATTGGTACTAGGGTCTTATTGCAACCTATTGGCGACATTCTATGAAATAAAGCAATAAGTTACCAATTCAGCGAGTTGAGGAAATTGAGGTGGCCAATTCAGCGAGTTATTTAGAATTGGCGATTGTTGCAATAATAGTCCAGTACCCTCCGATGTCTTGTGTGTTGTAAGGGCTGAATTGGCAAACAGGTGCTTCGTTTCATATAATGTCGCCAATTGGTTGCAATAATACGTAAATACCAAGATTTCTTATGTTTTTTCACTTGTATACATCATACTTGCATACAGGAGTTTTTGTACCCAAGCTGTAATTTGAGTACTTACATATTATTGCAACCATATTGGCAAAATTTCATGTAACAAAACACATGGTTGTCAATCTGGTGCATATGACACATGCAAAATCGGGATCACCAACTTGACGCGTTATCTTGAACATAGGTAATGTTGGGGTAATAGTATCGTAAAATCTGGTGTATGATGCACACTTAACACAAAAAATAAGATCGAATTTTACTTGTGCCCGTTCTATGCCAGGTATAAAAATGAGAGCTTTAAAAAAACTTGAGCATAGGCAAAAATTAGATTTCTACATAGATCGAAATATTGTTTATTTAAAAGAAATGGTGTTCCTTATGAACTTAAAGGGTTGCACTTCTAGATGTATACTATTTTTTACTAAAGCTTAGAATAAATGACTTCCCAACTTTAAGAGCATTGCGCACATGCATTTCAGGTTTCTTCGTGAAAAAGAGGGTGCCCATTTTACAGCAAATAAACATAAAAATTGCTACTTGAAAGTATAGGTGCGAGTTATACGATGGTGTGCATTATATGCCAGATTTTACGGTAAGTACATAAATTTTCTCTACCTTTCTTTAACGAGTAAAAGCAAAATACATATTTAAATTAGGTTAAATATATAAAGAATCTGATATATATATATATCATTCATTTTAATTTAAATAAACAAAACACTACGGTCACAATAAAGGTGTATTATAAACCAGATCAATATGTTGTGAATTAAAACTTACTTTGACTCAGCTTGTCTCTTTTTTAAAAAAATATTTCTCAATTTAATAAGATTTTTTTATGGCCATAAGAGTAAAGCCTTCTGCACTATGTTATAAGATGAATCTATTTTAAACAATGTAGATCAATTATTAATAATACAAAATATCCATTAAATATTAGTATTTAAATAGATTTAATTTTTACTCGTAATGTCCCAAATTGAAAATTAAAAAACATTCTTGAAATAGATTACGTTCTCAATATTACTAATTAATTTTGCTCATTCTGTTATTTCCAGTAAATACTTCAATTATTTGCCTATAAGCAAGTGCCCGAATAAATATAAAAATATGACTTTTTATGAATCAAGTAAATTTCATTAAAATAAATACCCAAAATTTGCCGTTTTGGTGAAAATTTTCAATTTTTATTTTATTTTACAGCCATACATTTTATATTCCAAAAACACTGTATTTTTGTTTCTACGATATTTAGATGCAAAGTTATAGCATGTGGAATTGGAGTTAACAAACCCGGATGCTGAACCCTACACAAAATATTTTTAAGATATTGAATTTAAATTTTCAGAACATGTTTCATTTAGTTCTATCTGTGTTGTGAATCAAAATCTAATCTGTGTGTATATATTTATGTACTTCATTTGCTTTTTTATGAAAAAAAATCATTTTGTTTAAAAAATTGAGTTTTTGCATACAATTTGACATATTAAAAAAACTTTTTAAAGTATTACAAATCTTTTAAATCCTAATACATATAAAAATGTTTCGTTATTTATGTACGGTATAAATATTATTTGAATACATTCATTAGAATTTTGTGTAAACGATCCTAATTGCAGTTTTTCATCAAAATTTTACTAAACACAATTGTTGTTATAGTCTACAAAACTCTGCAGAAAGCAGCAAAAGGAACTTAGCAAATTAGTTAAATATGAAGCTTAAGAGTTTGAGCTATAAATATGGCGAGTTTAAAAAATGGGCAACTATTGTGGAAAATTTTTTATATTGTATTCTAATCTTTAAAAGCATTGTCTGAAAAACTATGTTTTTAACACACTTTTATATAAGTTTCACTTGCATGTAATGGAATCTTAGAACTCGATTTTTACCTAATTTAAAATATTGAATTAATTCGAAATTTTGCACACTTGTCAAGGGAAGATGACAATACAATAATTTTGTACCTTTGTCCTTATCAGGAACTTCAGGAATAACGATAATCAGATTTGGCGACAATTCCATATACCATTTCAAGATTTGGCGACTAATTCCAGATTTAGCGGCTACAAGAATAAGGTGTAACCCTAAAGCGAATGTTTTTAATTTAAAGCTCATTATATGCAAGGGGTAAAGTACACTTGTGGTTAATACAAAGAAGACAAGCAAAAAAAAAAGTTCTTTATGTGAGAAAGTGCGTGTGTGTTAGCAATTTCTAACCATAATATAAACATTTTTCTAAAAATGAAAATAAAAAAAAAGGCTCGTGCATGTGAAAAAAAATAGATTTTCTAACTGCTGTATATCTTTTATTTTTATAAAGCAATACGTTTAGAAGTGATGATAGGAATTAACATTACAGCAATACGTTTAAAAGGGGATAATACGATTGACACTTAATATTACCATGCTTTTATTAGCTCGCTTTCTTGAATGTCTTTCAGGGTGGAATTTTGTAATTGATTAAACTGTGCGACTTTCCGATGAGTTACAGACTTGAAATTTGGACCATAGCTCAGAAGTAGATAACAATGCATAAAAAAGTGAAAAAAGTTATATATTTGAAGTTAAATATTTGAAATGTGTTCTTAAAAAACATAATGCATCAATTGTACAGTCACATTTAACCTGGAACATAATTTTGTGCAAAAATTACTAGCTGTCAAAAACGTTCTTTCGACATCTACGCTAGATGGTGGTACTGTTAGCAATGTGCGATATACTTTTTCCAAGCATTTAGCTCTAAATCCCTCATCTTCAAATAAATCAATTTCTCGTCCGATGATTTTTGATATAGATGATTTCTGTTCTGTATTTTGGTTTGTAGAAATTTTGTTAGTTATCACTAATTCTAATTTTTGTTCAAGAGACAGTTCTTTTTCACTATTGGCATTAGTATCATCATCTTCGATAATTGTACCAAATTCTTCTGAATGTGGATTGGTTTGTGGGTAAAAAATTCTAAGAAAATTTACAATAAACTTGATGAAATTTCATTTGGATAGTCTCTTTTCTTCTTATCTCTAGAACATTTTTTGCATTGAGCTATCATATTCTTTTCATCATATAAATAATGAAACCAAAGTATTATCAACTGATTTTTTTATGTTGTTTAAAGTTATTCTTATTGATTATTATGGGTTATTATTTATGAGTATATATATAATGAATCTGAAAAAAATTTTGAACCCTAAAGTATGATACAATGTGAATAACAAACTCACCAGTTTAGAAAATATTGAAATATTACGCATTTACTTCACACATACAACCTTGGTTTCTCAATTATGAATATCAGAAAATGAATCCTGTGCAAGTGCAGTATCACTCTGAGCTGTAATAGGTCAGTTTTGGCCTTGGATGTGATTCAGATATTTTATAACTTCTTTTGATTGTACGATGCAACTTTGTATTCACCGTCTAATCAGTTTCGACCGTTAGGGAACCATTTTAGTAACAGATGTTGATGGATGAAGGAAGGCAGATGAGCTTGGATATTCTATTCCTCTTTCAACGAGAACTTAATTAGGAGTAGTGTATTGAGTTCCTTTTGTGAGAAAAATGATTTATATATGTCTATATTTTTAAGTTGAGATTAATAGTCTTTTATTCCGTTCTATCTGGGAAAGGAAAAAATTAGATGATGGATTTAATGAGTTGCCTTAGAACTGTAGAACCAGCTAGGAAAAATAAAAGTAAGAACAATGGAATGAGCGGAATAAAGACGTTTGATATCTTCACCTTCTGAAATGGACGTAAAATTATTTCATTTATAATATATCTTAATCATGGTAAAATAATTGACACATAACATAAACACAATGACGTATAATAGTTTTCTGTGTTGGCGATCCCTGAACATACAAGAAAATAATTAGAAATTTTTTAGTAAATACCGAAAAACCGGTATTTAAACTTGTGAATACCGGTATTTCGATACTGTACAAATGGCTCAAAATACCGGTATTCGGTATTGCAATCCCTAATTCGAATATATAAATTAGAATTTTCACTACAAGATTTACCATAACTGTAATTTTTCACTTAAATTTCACTAAAAAATCACAATATATCCAAAATTATTTTTTATTTTGTGGAAATTCTATTTGAATTCCTAGTTTATGCCCCATTTTTAAAAAAAAAAGTGTTTATTTTGTTGAAAATTTATATGTTTCAATAAAGTGCTCTGAAGGTAGTCACATACCTTAAATTTATAACACTGCCTTTTTAAATAATCTGCCTCAAAAAAGGCAGATTTTTATCACAATTATATTGCTAAATTCCTATTATAGCCTTATATGAAAAACAAAGCACTTTCTTTAGTTTAACAAATAAGAGAAAACTTAAAATCAAAAGGCAATTAAAAAGATTGATTTGATTTTAAGTCAAACACACAAAATTAAAACAATCTAGTACTCATGTGTTCTTCCGCGGTTAGCGCAGTAGATACGAAAAATAGTTCGGAAGATTAATAAGAACTAAATTTGTTGTTGAACCCCAATTTTTAAGATATGTAGCCAGAACATTAAAAAAACCTTCTGTACTTCTGAATATCTTTAATTTTTTGATAGTGTTAATTAACCATTTTTTAAAATTTTGGGTACATGTAATGTTTTATATTCAATAGAGGCATGTGTTCAAATCTGATACAAACATACTCATTTCAAAATGAGTGCGTCCATGTGCTCATTTTTGAGTATTCTCCCACACAATTAAGACATTTCCTTTGACTATTTAATTTTGACAAGCGTTTTGTTCCAAAAGCTGCTTATTTAAGCTCCACTAGTTAAAAATCTTTGAAAAGAATTAGAAATTTTAAAATGTCTAAAAAAATTTCAAGTCAAAATTTGTATGATTCACTTTAATGGACTGAAGAGGCTGGTGTTTTAAGAGGTTTTTGGCATTTATTGATGCCAAAAACACTCTAGCTGATGCAACTCTTTTATGACATCCTATTGCCAAAGCAAAATTAAGCAGTTTGATTAATGCGAGCGACAAAGCTGAAGGTTGTTGTTTCTTATCCTAGAAGGTATACTTTAACTACACCATCTCCATAAAACCAAAAATTGCAAAAAATCCAAAAATGAAATAGAATTTCCTAAAACCTCGTCAATAGTAAAACTCAAGCAATTAAGAATATGACTAGGGGAGGCCTGATCAGACTCGCATCTATGGCACTCAGGAAAGACTTTCCAGCCCTGTTGAAAAGTAAGAGATTTGGCATGGCCACTGAAAAAGCACGATCCCTAGGAATATTAAGTTGGTGACTCCAATGAGGTTTTTCTCAAAATACCAAGTGTGAGCAGGGGGTATTCTTCAAAGTGCATACAATTCTATCTGTTTAATAGAGGGGAGTTCGGCAGAAGTAAAACAAGTGTCACTCCGCAAGGTATCAGCAATGGAAGAATTGGCCAAACTATCAGCTATCTCATTACTAATCAAAATGGGAAGGGACCCATTAAAACTATAAAAGAAAGTCCAATCACAATATCCAGAACATTTAGGCTTGTCATATCCCCAACAGTTGTCAAACTCGTCTCATGAAGCCGTCTACCTAAACATCGCACGCGCCCCTGATTTACATGCGCAACGTGCGATGCTGTATTAAAGCTCGAATTCGGATTTTGTTTTTTAGTAATGAGGAATCAGCAGCTTCAATTGATTCAAAGACCTGAGGCACCGAAGGGAGAAGACTGACTTAGCTCCTAGTGCCGGCTAATTTCAGAGGGACATAATGGAATGGTCTTCCCATCTAGGGTGACCCTACCAGGAGGTATATACTCCCGATGTACATCGCCTATTCCATCCAGGTACACACTCTCGCCACTTTGAGGCAGTTGGCAGGTCATGAGAGGTTGTTTTCGCCAAAATGACTGAGAACCTATTGCCTTTTTGTCAGTGAAACTCTCCAAAAGGCAGCAGAATTAGTCTAAATAAGATAGAGAACTCCTGGCAATGTGTACTACAGTGAAATACTTCTGTCACATGCTCAAAGATTTCATAAACTACTCAGACCAGAAGCCTCTCATATATGCATCTAAGCAAAATCTTGACAAGTGCAGCCCGCGGCAAGTGAGTGAGAGAATATTAACGTCGCACTGATTAGCAACACGAGGGCTTTTGGCGACGGTCCGCGTAATTTTTAACCATGCTGGCAACTCCTCTCCTAACTACCACACCACGCCAACGGGAGGACGTTTGAGCTCTCGACAGATTTAACGTGCATCACTCCCCTACACGGCGGGTCTTTAGTGGTACTAGGATCGAACTTATGACATGCTAGCCATGATCCGATTCCTAGCCACCACATCGCCACCGCAGCCCACGCCAAAAGCTAAATCTAGATTTCATATCGCAAATCGATGTTGGTCATATAAATCGTATCAAAAATCCAGAGATTAGATTTTAGATTTAGAGGCCTTCTGGAGCGCAACAAAAAGCGAAAAACTACAAAGGTTCGAAAATGACGAGAAATCCTCTATTGTATTAAAATGTGTGCCATCTCCAGTGTCTGCCACTGAACTCATTTGTGATGCTTACACTAGCTCTCGCAGACCTTTTGTACCACTTAAGGTACAAATTTTCTGGGGCTACACTGAAAATGCCACTTTGGATCAAAATCATTTTCTTTTTATGTTATCATTTTAAAATTCAAATAATTAGCTTTCTAAAATTGTCTTTGTTTTGTCTGAACGATTATCAGGAAAAAAAAGTTACATGTGTTTAAAATATTACTGCAGCTATTAATAGAAACTGGTAGCAATGATATCAAAACCGGAAGTTGACTTCTAAACATGTTTTTTACCACTAGTTTTCGCAGTTTCATCTCATTATAAATTTAAAAACAGTATCTGATAATTTTTAAAACTATTTTATTGATTTGCAACAATTTCAATCTTTTATTTTGACTTATGCGTTAGCCAAAGTACATGACCTCACTTGTTTTTATTATATTTTGTTTTTGAGTCTTATAATTTTTGCTCTCACATTTCTTCTAAAATTTAAACTTTTCTTTGCTACAATTGTATAGATTTTTTTTATTGTTTATTGCTTTTTGATATACCGCTTTTTATTTTACCTTCTTATAATGGGTAACAAAAAATCAAAATCTACTGGTAAGAGATTCACGAAAACAAAGCAAGTAGAAAATGTTCAGACTTGTAGTGAACTAAAACTAAATTACTTAAAGGATTTTTCTCAGAACAATGAATCGTTAAATGGAACATTAAAAGGTAACAAAATATTTGAATTAAATATTTTGGGAAGTCTTTTTTTCTTGATTGTGTTGCCGCAACTGTTTTGAGAAAAATGTCTACCTGTATGAAGATTGAGTTTGGATTCGCTTCCAATAAAACAGTAAAATGCGCAAAATGCAATTTCTTTTTCATATACTGAAAAGTTGAACAAGTAAAGTGCCATAAATTTGCTATTTGTTAGTGGAATGTGAATAAATGAAAGGGGATATTCGTTTGTAAAAAGCTGTGTGCCACAATGAATATTCCATGTGTGACAAAAGGGGAATACAGATTTTGTGGGGGAAAAAACCTCTTAGCTGCTGTTACATAAACAGCTAAAGATGCCATGAATGACGCTATTTTAGGAGTTCGAAACTTCACAAAATGTTTTAACATAGCAGTCGCTAAATGCGGAGTATCTGTTTATGGTACTTGGAAAACACACGTGGTCATTCATCCCTGAATGGTTGTGTTGCAGCGTTATCCATTGGCACTGGAAAGCTTCTGGATTTGGAGAAAATGTCAAAAAATTGCAACAAATTGAACAATTCTAATAGTCCAAGTGAACATGCGTGCTCTTTCAATAATCTAGGATCAGCTTGAAGCATGGAATCGGTTAGTGCGTATAGAATCTTTGAACGTTTTTGTACCATGAGAAATTGTAAATATGTTCATTTATATGGTGAGATGGTGATTCTCAAGGATCCCTTGCAGTAAAAGATGTGTATGGTATTAAAAGTGTCACCAAATATGAGTGTTTAGGAAACTTCCAAAAAAAAGTAGGTAACCAGCTAAGAAAGCTTAAAAAAAGCTAGAAAAACCTTGGTGGGAAATATTAACTAACTTATGTTATGATTTATAAAATTCATAAGTACTACGGCACAGCCATTAGAGCCAACACATAACATGGAAGCAATGCAAAATGCTACCATAGCAGCACTTTTTCACTGTTGCTCAAGCGTGAAAAACCCATGAATGGGCAGTGTCCAACTGCAGCTGATAGTTAGTGCTCATATTAGCAATCAAAAGGAGCCGGTAAACAATTTTTAGAAAAAAGTGCAGGCCTTTCTATAAAACTTTTGAATGTTGTTAAATCTGAGTACATGAAGTTGTGTGATAAACAGTTGTTACAGAAGTGCGTCCACGGTAAAACACAAAATGCAAATGATTCGTTTAATGACTGTTTGTGGCAAATTGTTCCAAAAGAAACTTTTATTAAGCTAAATACATTTTCTGATGACATGAACAATGAAAGAAACACAGCTTATTAGATTATTCTAAGAAATAATTTTAAGAAATGCCAAGCTTTATATATAATTAAGGATATAAATAATTTCCTGATTCGTAAATTAAATACAAAGGAAAATGTTAAATGTTCTACTGAATATTGTACTATTCTTTGCAAGTATAAATCTCACACAATATTACCATTTTACTAAAATATTGAACAAATATGTTTAACAATTCCAAATTAGAAATGTGTTAATATAACAGATTTTTAAATATAATAAAAAAAATAATAGATCTATTTTCAAATTGATACACATATTTTAACAATGAAACTAATGACTTGAGAAGTAATAACATTTTTAACTGTCTTAATTACTCTTAATTAATAAATGAACATTATAAACATATTATCATAGGTGATTCCAAACTTAAAAAAAAATAAAAATTCAAGATAAATTATGAATAAAAAGGTACAGATTTCAGATTAATAATTTTTGATAATAATGCTATAAAAACCTAAGTTGCTAAATGTATTGAAAATTTTAAAACAAACATTGCATAAAACTAAGCATTTCCTATTAAAACTTCAAGGATTAATTTTAGAGCAAACATTTTTCTTCACAAAGGATTTCCCCCCAAAATATATTATATACAGTGGACCCCAAAAGTGTTCGTACATTGCAATTTCCTATAAAATTTAATGTTTTCGACTAATAAAAATTAATATATTGGAATTGTAATTTTTTTATGATATCTGCAACTTGTTCTTAATAGAATGACATAATTATTTTTTTAAAAATGATATAACTATTATTTTTAAAAATTAATAATCAAAAAGATATTGAAATTTTACGCTACCAAAAGTTTTCGTACACTTAACAAAAATCTCAACTTAGCTTTAAATATTGTATTTCTGTCTTACTTTAGTACTTAGTAGGATATCTTTTAGTGTCCACAATAACTTTTAAATGCTTTGGTATAGATTTAATCAGTTTTTTGTAATTTCTGCATCGGTTTTTCTCCATGCTTCTGTTACTATTGTTTTTACTTCCCATGAATTATTATAGAGTTGCATAAATTTAATAATTTCTTAGAATTCAAACACATGCTCCACTTATGCTTTGGTACATTATATACTGAAGAAGATTCATACCCCATTCAGATTTATTGTAATAAATTCCTTTTTATATTTATTTGAATATTATTCATCAGCATTCTAACCAAATGAAACCACTGGCCACTTCAATTTTCACAGTTTTGTGTTCAGTTTAAAATATAAATTTTATTTGCTTGCACCCCTTGAAACACAGAAATTTTGTTAAGAACCAGTAAAAAAGTTACAATTTTGAAGAACATTATATTATCTGATTCTTTCTGAATGTCAATTTTTAAATTTGAATAAGGACAGTTCATATTTTGATTTTCTCAAAATTAAAAAGTGCACTTATCTACATTCTATATATTTCTTCTTTGAGAATTATACATTTTTTCAAAAATAAAATGTATTGATGTCAGAAAAAAGAAACATGAAATGATATTTCAAAAGAATCCAACAAAGCTGAAGTGAATCAATGATAAGCGTAGTAAATTCCAATTTAGACAAAGTAAAATTCAGTACAAATTACTTTTATCTTGACTTTAAATATAAAACTTATATAAACTAGCAGTTATACATACCAATAAACTTAAAATGGAAATAAATGAAAAAATACAAGATGTATCATTGCTCTTATGCCTACTTTTAACACTTATGCACTTTTTAAAAAAAACTGCTCAATGCAAAGTTTTGTGAACAGCTAAGGCCCCTCAAAGAAATATATTTTTTAAACGACTGGTGATAAAATTTGAAAGGAAAAAAAGGTAGATGAGATACCTAAAAATAGTGACTAAAACATTATATTTTAAATGGTCAATAATTTAATAAATCTAAATAAAATTTTAATTATTTTTCTATTTAGTATGGAAAGACAAACTGAAACACGGTTACAAGTTTCTTTCCATTTTAAGCATTATTCGTTTTAAATGAATTCATATATTTACAATTAAGCTAAAAACTAACTAAAACATAGAATAGGAGGACACTGGGATTTGGCCAGGATTATCTAGATGCCAGAATGAATTGGGCTCTTCATTACTCTTGGAATACCTATTGCTACGTATAGGTAGTTTGACAACTGATTCTGATTGCGAAAAATTGGCTCTTCCAAGGACCCTCTATTCTACACTTTAACCACAAATAAACTTCTAGCCTAAGAAATCTTTGTGTCATATGTATGCATTAAGCATTTTATCTCCAAAGAGATAACGGTAATTATCCATTATACTTTTGACCAATTTTTTCAAATAAAAATCATGATATGCATGCAACAATTCCAAACCTTTTTCTACATTTGTTTGTGTGGAAACAATAAAAACGATAACAAAATGGACTAAATTCATGTGATGTCATAATCGCATGATAATTTTAAACCATGTGTTTTTAGCCAATCAAGTTCAAAAACACATGTGACGTCATAGTCACGATAAATGCAATTCTCTATTTTCAGCAAATCAGTTCATGCACTTCGTTGTTGCCAAATTACGCTTTTTACAGAAACTGTTTTTTAAAAAAATTAATATTTGTAACTTTATTTAAAAATACATGTATAAAACAAGACTTTTTTTTTCTTTAATTTTAAAATCATTTTGCAAAAATTTCTTTTTATAACTCGAGCATTTTTACCCAATTATGCAATTTGAAATTTTACCTAAGTTTTACAAATAGAATAAAAAGTATGAGCTAGTTTATTGTCCGTTTTGAATTCAATGTAGAACACGTGTTTATATTACCATGTGACCGTCAAGAATTTAGTCCATTTGACGTTTTTTTACTTGGAAAAATTGGTCCATGATAGTATAGGAAAATACCAGTTTTCTTTTGCTTCATTATTTTCAGTTCCTACTATTAATTCACAATCTCCCTAAATCTTGTTCAAAGTTTCAATCCTTAATAAAATACATTTTAAAGCTCTCAATTGAGCTGAAATTTTATATACATGATAATTTTGGATGACAAATGGTTATTTAACATAATTAATAAAAAATAATTGATTAAAACAATTTATTCAAAGAATTAATGACAGAATCCTATTGGTGTATTAAAACTTTTAAAACATGGGGAAAAAAATCTTTTAAAGTGCTAATTTGAACTAAAATTTTCTATATAAAATTGTTTTGGGCGACAAAATTATAACTCAATTATAATTAAAATTAATTGACTGAAACTATTTATTTAAAGAATTACAGGTACAGTCATGTTAGGTTCCATTTTTAGCGACTTTTGCCAAAACTTAAAAAAAAAAATTTATCATGTTTTAAAGCATTCACTTGAATTGAAATTTTATATACACAATTGTTTTGGATTGCACACGTAATACCATACTTTAATGATAATCAATAAAAAGTATATTGAACTTAATTTATTATGATTTTGTTGTATGTATATACATATTTATTTTAATTTAAATTATTTTATAAAAAGTAATGAAAATTAAAATTTTTATTTGTTGAATTAAGTTGGAACTGACTTAATTTTTTTTATTTTACTTGTTCTTTTTAAAATCAATAAATATATAAAACACTTTTGTAAACAAATAAAATAAATCAATTTTATTTTAACACTTTGATTGCTTACCAAAAACTAAACACACACATATTTAAGAGTTTTCTGTATATCATCTAAGATTAAAATTCACATTCATTTATCAGTTATCATTTTTACAGTTTAAAAAAAACTTACTTAAAACAAATAAAAATAATGGTATACCCCATGAGAGTTTTGCCTGTTGAATATTACATAACTCGTTCTATTTCATATGCTTGTCATATAAAAAACAAGTCAGATTCCTCCATTTTGGGAGGCTATATTGTCTTATTTTCATCTTCTAAGACAAGAAACATTTTTTATAGGTATCCTTAGTTAAATATTGATTCATATATAAAAAATAAATAGTATTCTGTCTCATGAAAAGTGAAAATTAAGTATTGAATAATCCTTCAATGTTAAAATGCACATTATTCTTTTGTGATTTCTTCATATCAAATTATTATAAAAATATAATAAAAATAAATTATGTAATACAAAATATAGTTAAAAAACATCCTCAACAAAAAAAAATTATATAAAAGCATAAAAATTAAGATTAAACAATGAGATTGAAAATTAAATTGAATTAAACTAAAAATCTTCTGTGATCTGATGGATCTTAAAAATGAATCACTGCAATTAGGTAAAATACTGGAACAGTCCCCGGATCTATTTCATTCATTCATACTATAATCATTTCTTTCTTAAAACTATTATTCAAAAGACAAAGAAAAATCCGATTGCCATGCTGCTAAGAAAACGTGGTTTCCAAAATGCCTTCATGAAGAAAACAGACACAAAAAAAACATGTCTTCTAAATTACAATACTGGGGGAAAACATCCAAAATGCATGCTTCAGATTGCATAAGTGCCAGCATAAGTTTAAAATAAAGACTTTTTTTGGTTATATTTTTGGCCTGTTTTACTTAGAACAGGGGTGTCAAACTCAAATGAAACTTGGGCGAAACGAATAAAGTTTATCTTTAAGTGAACCAGAAAGAAAGTCACTATTTTTGAAACATAAGAATTATTTTGACTAACACAGTACAATAAATATATATAAGAGAACAAGAAATATTTAATGCTTAACACTAACACTTAACATCTCTTCTCTGCTATTATCTTTCCTACTTCGGGAGAAATTTTATTCGCAATGATCACTTTCAACACTAAACCAAGGTGAGCGTCAATAATGCTATTTCCTGCAACAGACTTATTTCCTTTTATAATTGAAAATAACAGCTCACACCGATAAGTACTTCATAGCATGGGAATAATTTCATATGCGAATTTACGAGTATATTTAGACCTCGGAGATCAATATTTGTAAAATTCAGGCACACCCACTTCAATGAGTTTTGCCTTTAAATTTGAGTCCCGCTGAATCTCGATCCCCACCAATTGCATATGGCTGGGTATCAAGTCTATATTTATTAAAAATTCAAACCAAATTTTGCTTCCAAATAATTAAATATTGTTTTAAATTTAGCTCCAAGATTTGACGTTTTTTCTGCATATTTTTGACTCGATGCATTACGATGCTTCATTTGTTCATGTTGCACCATGGGAAGTGTATTAAATCTTCCTTTTTCAATTGGTTTTGCAAGGGATCTTTTCAAAGGTTGACATTTGAATGCTTTAATTATGTCAAACATGTTCCAGATGATCTGCTCTTTTCCTTATAATGATAAATTTAAACCTGTTAATTGTTTCATTGTATCAAACACGAAAGATAAAGCTTGCAACCATATTGGATTGAAAAACAAGCTTGTGTCTTGATTTTTAGTTTTTAAAAACCAACATACTTCATTCATATCCCAGAAGTACTAGAGAATCTAGGAGTAAGATATCCTGTGTACACCAGTATAGTATGACAAACCTGAATATGAACTATTTAATTCACTTCAGAAAGCAGTAAATTGGCAATGATTTCAGCCTCGAAATCTTCTAAATTTTGTTACTTTTTTTATGGATGAAAAACATTCTCCATGTTTTCTGCATAATACTTGTTGACGTATAATATGATTAATCTTTGAGAGGTGAATTTCACTTAGTATTTTCGTAGTAATGCTACAAAACAGCTTTCCCCCCCAGTGAATGAAGGAGTGCCTTCAGCAGTTACAGCATTTAATTTTGACAGAGGTAGATTGTGTGTTTCTGCAAAGTACAAAACTACAATTAAATATATATTATCCTTTAGTAATACCACGCATTGTTATTAGTTCCAATAATTTCTCTAAAATGTTAAAATCCATGTCACAAGCACGAAGAAAAAGAGGTAATTGAATCTGCACTCTCGTCACAGGCAATGGAACTTTCAAAACTAGACGATTTTGCTTTGATCTGACGACTTAAATTGGCAGCTAAGTCAATAACTCTTTCCAAAACTTTTTCTCGACGAAACAAAGAAATTGTTTGAAAAGCCTTTAAAGGAAAATATTTTCTGTAACGTGCACCAATCCGTACAAGAATATAATTGGAGAACTGAGATGCATATTATTGCACTTTAAATAAAATTTACACAAATCTGTTATTTTTACACAAAAATACTATTAATTATTTAACAGGACACCTTTTAATAATTTATGTTTTCAGCTTTTTCCTCAACAACAAACAGTTGAACATTTAATCAACTTTTCTTGAAGCATTTTTTGTTAACATTTTCTAAAATTATTTCAACGTTTTTCATCATTGAAAAAGTCAGTAACTTAACTTTCAACATTATTTATGTTTAACCATAGAATGCTACCCATTTATCTAGCAGACTCCTACAAGAAAGAACCTTGTGCTCTTTAACCAAAAGTAGGAAATATAATGTACTACTCATTACCTTCATATGACCTTGGCTACAACAGATAAGGATATTTCCTTTTCTCAAAATATTTTTGCACGTAGAATTTTTAGAACAATGTTAGTCAGAGACTAATGGGTAGCAGTAATGCTTAGAATTGAGAAACTGTCTTAGTTTTTTTTCTTTCTTTGCGTTGTCTGGTCAATGTCTAAACTTTTTTATGGGGAAAAGTTTTGAGGCTATCCGCGAATTACTAAAAGAATTGAGTGATGATGAAAATTTTATTTCTGAGGATGAATTGGAAAGCTGAAAAACTTCTGAAAGATTGCAAAGAATTTCACAGTTGTTGGAACTATTAGAGAAATCAAACATAAATTCCTCCTGAACTCTTAGAATTGCAATCTCGAAGTGTAGGAACTTCTATCTATTGTTTAGACCAAGATGACTCTTTTATCGTACGAAACAAAGCAAAACACACGTTTTCTTCCATCTACATTCTATGAAAAACTGAATATAAATGAAGAAAGTGAAAAACTGGAAATAATTTAATTTTATAATGCAACAAAAGGAGCCTAAGACACACATTAGATCAGATGTGCAACAACATGCCATGCAGTAGAAAACAAATGTTGATGACCTTTTTTCATATGTCATGGCATGATAAATATCAGTCTAGTAAATACATGTGAAATTTGTGCATAATATGGCTTACAAATCTGAAAAAGCATTATCTAGAACATAGGTTCTCAACGTCGGCGATAACGCACCGTTGTGGGCATTTGAGGCTTTTAAGGGGACAGTAAAAGACCCAGAGAAAATTAGGGGACGTTGAGATGGCACAGAGGGGCTTGGGCAGATTAACCAAATATAATCTAAAAACAGACTAATAAAACACGTTGATTATGTACTAACAAAAGTAGACATTTACCGATATTGATTGTATGTATTTAAATCATTTCTGTATCACATGTAGGACAATTCACATATTTCGATAATTTGGGAGGTGGATGAAAAACTTAAAGATTACATTACATTCAGATCTCCATTAAAGTGAATGATACAGTAAATTTTAATTTCTATAGTGTACATGTTGTCTCTGTCTGTGAGTAGTAGCAAAAATGCTTCATCCACTGCATTTTATTTACATATACTATATCTAGAAACATAATTAAATATTTTAACCAGGAATTAACGTGTGATTCTTTAAAGACTGAAACTGACAATTTATATGAATTTTCAGCAAGTTTATTACGGATTACTTCGTATCATCAAACCTCCTTTCTGTCTTTATAACAGGTAAGCTAAAACATTTATTCCACTCTTTTAAATGAAGAAGAAATTCAGTAGTGTTTCAATTCCAACACTATCCTATCTATGACTAAAATATAATATGACACATTTAAATATATTTGTGGCAATAGCTATTTCAGATTCGCAAGTCAAAAAATTGGGGCTTTAGAAGAAAAGAAAATTAAATTAAATATATTCTATTGGTGAAAAGATATTTTTTACAACTTTACTCTTGTTTCCACCATGTATAATTTACAATCTTATTTATCTAGAGTGGGAAGGGGCGGTATCGAAATATTTACTAGAAAAGGGGGCGTCAGTTCAAAAAAGGTTGAGAACCTATGATCTAAAAGAAAGTTTGCAATACAGCTAAGTGAAGATCTCCTTGTGTAATGGATGAAAAAACATCTAAATGTAGCAACTCTGCCCTTATTAACAAGAACAATTATTTCTGAACTTTTAATTGGAACAGAACATTGAACTACCTGAAGAAAATCCAAAGAAGTGTACCCTGCTAGGATCCACCCAATGGGTACCATTTAAGTAAATTTTTTAAAGGGTATCATTCTTGGATTAAGCACTGCATTTACCTAACTGTGGTATATTCAAAAAAATTAAATGTAGGAATTTTATTTAATAATTACAAAAAAAAAAGAGATTATATATATAAGTAAAATATTCGGCGAATTCTTATTTATTTTTATTGTGATGGTTTGTTATTTTATTGTATATTATTGTGTGGAGAAATATTGGACGGGCCGCAAAAATGCTCGTTGTGGGTGGGGAGTTCAACACCCCTGTCTTAGAAGCATGGTGAGTGGATTCTTTTCTTTTAAAACAAAATGGTATGAAAAAAATAACTGATTAGCATATGAATGAATGAAATATTCCAGAGGGCTGTTCTAGTATTTTATCAAATGTTCTATAAAAAGTTTTGAAAAACAATTTTAACCACTTAGTTCAAAACAAAAATTAAAAATTTTATCGAATTAACATTAAAAAAATTTATCACTGTTTGAATAAACTTTTAAGATGTTTTCGAGAAGTAAAGAGAATAATTTAGATAATCATATTCAATACATGCATTAATGAAAAGTACTTACTATATAATTTTTAACATCTTTTCCAGACACCTTCAACTTCTAAAAACGCGGGAAGTCGTTAAATAGGGTGAACTTTTATACGTGAGTAAAGGGGAAGGAAGGAGGGGGATGACATGAGTAAAGGGGAAGGAAAGAGGGGGATGACATTCTGCAGGGTTACAGAGTAAAGCAATTTTCTCGCCAATATCGGCGCTTGCTTTGAATACGATGCCAAGCATTTCATTTTCTCCGTTGACGTAGACGTATTCGCACGGTGTAAGCTGGCTTCTTGTGGAAAGTATATTGGATAGAGAGATATAAAACTATCTATAACCATCTTTTTCGAAATTGCAAGTTTAGATACATGCTACGAATTTTTTTAAATTATTGATTTGTTCAATATTTTTTAAATAAAAAGTTGAATTATGTAATTGTATGGTAAGTAATACGATTACGAGCAGAAAGCGCTCACATTCTTGTTTATGACTGTTTTTTGAAGCTCCGGGTTTTTAACAAATTTTAATTTAAATAATACGATTGATTACTCATGACCTGAAATTCCAAAAGGTTATGAATAAGTATTTCAAATAAAACCAAGAAGTGATTTAGAGGCGATCTTTCAAAAATGTAATTACTGTAAGTCGAAAGGGTAAGTAATTTTGATACAGAATAAAAAGCGTTTATTAAAGTGATTTGTGTGTGAAATGCTTGTTTTCATATTAAATTTTCTGCACTACGGAATACAATGTTAAATTAATTTTATACACATTGTGCTAATAAATATTCATTGATTATATTTTTATTAAATCGATTATTTGTTTCGCTCATTCTGTGGATCATCAAATTAAAGTTTAATCGTAAATACTTGTTTTATTAACACACAATTCACTATGTTTATATATTCATAAGGGCACAAGAGTCGAATGATAAATTAACCGGAAGCCATGATCTTCACTCTGACAATGAATCCAGTTTCTCTGATATTTTTAATACAATCCGAAAATTTTTAAAAGCTTAGTAAAAAAAAAAAAATTATGACTAAATATTCTGTGTAAAAATAAAAGAGCAAAATTAACTAGTAACAATATTTTTTCTCACACTTGAAAGCTAAATCAGATTATAAAATAACTCATTTTCAAACAAAAATTAGTATATCCTACCATAGTATAATCATATCTATACATATAATGTATAAACTCGACCCAATTCGTTTCCATATTTATGCCGAATGAAAAGAGGATTTCATTACATATTACTGCTAAATGCATATTTGAGTAAGCGATTCATTTTTTTTTTACCAAATGAAATTGGATTTTGAACTAGTCAACAATTTAATTACATACTGCCTGTGACAAAGTTTTTAATTAGACGGAATAAAAATCCTAAATGTTACAAGCTATGTCTAATTTGCAATAAGTTTTCTTATAAAAAGAAAGATAAAAATTTAAAATGCAAGAATTCTCGTTCGATAAGAAACCATGCGATACTATCTTATGGTTTCCTTTACTAAAATAACTATATTGAATGCCGAATTAAAAATAAATTCCCTTATTTAAATGCGTACAAAATGAGCGAAAAGGTTGATTGAAATATTTTTTACCTTATCAACAGTAGAAACTACAATTTCACACAGTTATTTCGTGACTATAAATTATTTTAAATAATATGAAAAAATTAAGTCGATTCCTACTTTGAATGGATGAATAGGAAGTATTTTATTAACGGGAGTTGAAAATTTTAAGTTAATATATATAAATAAATATGTATACATAGGGAGAGAGTGAACTAATAGTAGTAATAAAAGGGATGCATTTCTCTGTTAAAAATCATACGGCCAATTATTTACAAATTACTAAGAGCATTTCTAAATTTATTTTTATTTAAGTCTTTAAAAATACAAAGCATATGTTTTTTTAAAAAAAGTGATCAGAATTTTTACAAGATTTTCCTGTCGTAAATTTATATCCTTTCCAATTTAAAAAGAGTTTATCCATAGAAATGTATCTAATTATAAAACTGATTTTATTTCTAAGCATGACCTGTGCCCCGCCCACTCTCAGACTACATTTTCTCATGCTTTTTTGAGTTCTTAAAAGAGCTTTTTATTAATTTTAATTTAATTTTTTAGCTATTTAATGTAATTTTCTATTATTTATTATTTTCTAAATTCAATAACTTTTTTACAATGGGCATTGGTAGAAATTTTTACAGTCATCTAAAGATCCCTGAAAGGAGATTTAGAGTCCGACAGGACTAGGTGCTCCAAGCAACATTTGCCAATGATAAGCATGACCCTAAAATATTAAAACACATTTTAACTTTATGAAACACACTTTTTAAATAAATGGAGATCATACTTGAATTCCTGTTTAATTTAATTATCAAGTTCCAACCCTTCAAGTTTTTTTCTGTTTCGTAAATCTTCAAAACATACACATACTTTGAAAATAGTTTATTTGTTCTTCAATATTTATTGTATTACTTCTATTTTTTATTCTTCCATGTTCATTTTAATAGATTCTGAAATTAAAAAAAAAACTACTTTTGAATCAAAGATAATATTGAATCCCCTAGTGTAGATCCATTACTTCTCATTCTATGTTAAATGCAGTTAATTGTGCCAATTCTAGTTCATAATGAAGTAAAAAAAATTTAATCATGCAAAGTGAGTAAAAAAATCTGGTAAAGCTATTAATATCGCAAAATGTGTGATGACACAGATAATTTCTATCAAATTTCAACTATAACATTTTTTTTTTGTTGAAATAAAAGAAAATTTGATCTC
>BMAO01008871.1:0-42122 GCA_019973975.1 Trichonephila clavata | reverse complement strand
TTTTCTGACTGAATGAACTGTTCAACGCATTAAATAGGTGACAGTCAGTTGGTTTCAAGTCAGAAGAATAAGGAGAATTGGGGAAAAGCTTCAAACCAAATTCCATTAACTTTTGGTAATTGAGGACAGCAACATATGACACAGTATTATTGTGATGAAGTAACGAAGATTGATGAAAACAAATTTGAATGTAGTTTGTCTAACTATAGACAGTAAGAGACGCCACAGATCATTCGGTTGAGTGGCAGTAGCTTCCAAAGAATTATTCAATGCACATCTCAAAACACACTCAATAACACTTTCTTCAAATGAAGTACAGCTTTCGAAGTGGATGTAAGTGAATCAGAAAGACGACACACAGTTCTACGACGCTATAAGTTGCAGTGCATAATCCCCTTATCCTCTCCTTTTACAATTAATGTCAAGAATGGGTCATTTTTGTACCGGGTAACCAAGGAAATACAGAAGACGATTTGATCATCCCATTGCTTAGCTCTCAGGTTATACGGATCCCAATGATCGAAAATTCTCGTAAAACCCAAGTTAACCCGCAGCCTCTAAAGCAGTGCTCAGCACCCTTTTCTCACCTATGACTACGCACTACTACGCTCCAAAATTCTTTCTAGAATTCCGCGGCACACCAAAAGCTAAAATATATAAGTATTAATTGATACACAAATTTTACAATAAATGTTTGTTTTTTATTTCAGTATACATACATAAAACCATAATATATTTATTTCTACGCAATCATAATAATTATTAATGTGATACCTGCGCTTGTTTCAATGAACACAAAAGTTTTATATTCGGCTCAATATTTGACAACGCAACCCGAAGTTCTTGGTCAAGATCTTTTAAGCATGACCGCTTATCATTTTTAATTAATACAAGAGTTGAAAAACTTTGCTCACATAAATATGTCGTCAAAAATGGAAGTAATGTTAAGATTGCTTTGTAGGAAATGTGAGGATATTCTTTTTTAACGTAAATCCAGAAAACATCTAATGGAACTTCGGAGAAGTATAATTTTAAAGTCATGTCATTATTTAAATCAGTAAATTCCTCTCGAATTTGCAGAGACAGTGCTTCCGTAGAATTTATTGTATTGGTTGCAAAAGGATTTTGAATCCAATCGTATTGTTCCGTATTAATGGAATAAAAATATTGATCAAATTTCTGCTGAAGCATACTTAAATGTTGTTGGGCCAGATCCACAATTAATTGTTTGTTTTCAATTGTAATATGATTGGTCCTTTGGTACATTTCCAAACATCCTTTTTGCAAACTCTTTCTGCCAAAGTTCGAGTTTTTTAATAAATCCTTGTAATTTGTCGGAGCACGTCAAAATATTCTCATTTTGACCTTGCATTTTTTATTAAGTTCATTCAAATGCTCGAATATATCAGCCATGTATGCAAGTTTGGCTATCCAGTTATCATCATCGAGGTGCTGGCATATTTCGAACATATTCTGTGTTAAAAGAAATTCACGCACCTCGTGACGAAGCTCAAATAATCTAGCCAAAACTTTGCCTCGGGATAGCCAACGAATTTCTGTATAAAATAATAAGGATTCATATTCGGCTCCCATTTCTGCACAAAGTAATCCAAAAATTCGCGAATTTATGGCTCTTGATTTAATTAAGTTTATGATTTTAATGCATTCATTCATCGTGTTCAAAAGTTCTTCCGGCAAATTCTTGACCATCAATGCTTCTCGATGTATGCAGCAGTGTGTAAATTGTATCGTCGGATTTTTTTGTTTTACACAAGAGACAAAACCTTTTTTACTACCCGTCATTGCCGCAGCGCCATCCGTGCAAACAGCAATGCAGTTGCTCCATTGAATATTACATATTTTGAAGAAATCATCGGTTACTCGAATATTTCTTCACCGGTAGTTCGCTCTGGAACCTCCTTACAAAATAAATAATGTTCTTTAATAAAGTCCTCGTCAACGAAACGTACAATAGCTATCAGCTGTGCTTTATTTTTAATATCAGTTGTTTCATCGATCTGAAGCGCAAATTTTTCAGCCGATAACAGTTTTTTAATCAGTGTTCCTAAAATATCGCTTGACATATCGTGAATACGTCTTTTAACAGTATCAGCAGACAACGAAACTTTATTCACTTCCTTAACTTCATTGGGCCCAAGCATAAGTCTAACAATTTCCATGCATGCTGGTTTAATAAGTGTTTCGCCGACAGTATGTGGCTTCTTCTGACGTGCAATTAATTTTGCAACATGATAGCTAGCTTCTAATGCCTTTTCAGAAACTGTTACGGCCGATTTCATAAATTTCTTCTGTTTTTTATTTTGTTCTAAGCACCTCTTAAAATATAGTTTGTTTTTGTTGGCGCAGCTAGGATAGCTTGAATATAGATGCCGCTTTAATTTACTGGGTACCATTGACTCGTTTGATAGCTGATCGCCGCAAATGATGCACTGTGGTCTTGGTGCCGTTTCGTCACCACACCACGAGAATCCATATTTATAATGTAGTCTTCGTCGTACTTTCTTTTCACTACCTTCTTTAGGTTTTTTGTAACACTTGTGCTGGGTTCTTCATCATCTGTACGTGAAGACGAATCTTTCCGACGTAAAAATTTATCCATATTTAAAGGGGTATAAAACTAAAAAATTTTATACGAAGAACGTTAACCATACATAATTCAGTAAGATAATTAATAATAATTATCGTTAGTGGTAGGAACGTGTTTATTTAACTTTGTGTTGTAAAATAGTGACAACAATGACATACGAGTGAACGTGATGTACCACGCGCAAATGCAAATAACACATGCGCATGAGTCTTCAACGACGCGCATAACGGTCATTTTGCTTTATCTATGATTAATTTGGTGGGCCTTGTGTTTACACAACACACTATGCAGTTTTCAACTGTTCTCACCAGGGGACCATTGAATAATTATTTAGTTATAATAATTATTCTCTCTCTATAGTATATTTAGAAAAATAGACATTATTATGAAAAAAAAATTGTCATTGTGTGTGTATTAAATACATGATGAAAAATTGTAAAAT
Source organism: Trichonephila clavata (assembly GCA_019973975.1). NCBI lineage: Eukaryota > Metazoa > Arthropoda > Arachnida > Araneae > Nephilidae > Trichonephila > Trichonephila clavata. The sequence goes on along the minus strand of BMAO01008871.1, from coordinate 39,072 downwards.
GTCAAATACAATGTATTTGACCGCGGCACACCTGTATCTGGCTCATGACACACCAGTGTGCCGCGGCACACCGGTTGCGGAGCACTGCTCTAAAGCACTGTCCGGTGTATGTAAAAGGTTTCCACTTATTCCTTGATGAATGGGTTTGGGTTGTTCGTTATGGCTCGGTCAATATCACCTTCTCCAATGTGTGAAGCCTGTCCACTCCGAGCCTTATCTAGCCAGTTTCTGCATCCTTCCCTAAATTTACGAAGCCTATCGACGACATGTTCTTTCGTCTAGTGTATCCTCCCCTTTAACCTGACAAACATTTTGGCATGCTGCAGCTGCCGCTCTCCTTTTATCACACTTGTATAGCAAACAATCTCTCACATGTTCCATCTCGCTCTCCATATTATACTATATGAGATTTTTTTCTGTTGATTAATTGTGTGACACACAATGCATTTTTATGTTTAGCATCTACACGTTTGATTGGCCTATGATTTCGGTCATTACAACGTCATGTGGGGCGTCACTTTGATTGCAAATTAGCATAGCCAAAAATAGGTGGAACATTCGCACGCACCCAATATAACCATTAAAGTGACTTTAACGCCTTTATATATCGTAATTGATAGTTTTTTTCAATAAGGTTGAACTTCTAGGAAGGACGAAAGTTTTCAGCAACGTTCTTTGAGTTTTTGAGCCTTGGTAAAGGGATGAGGATGAAATCTAAACTGGCATTCCACTTTCTAAGATTTTACTGAGAGAATCGAAGAGTCTCCTCATCAACATGAGGAAATTGTGCCTCATCACATTTAATGTAAGCTAGACTTCGTAACGTTTTTTTAACGCCAACTGGACCAGAATCTACAACTGGACAGAAACAACGCTTCCGAGGAGTTTGCATCCATGGCCATTTGGGTCATTTGGCACCAGCATATTTTTCGATTGTGGAGCGTAACCAACTTCGTGCCACATAATCTGGGAGGGAAATTGAACCCAGCAGACCTGTTGGCCTCTATGTTTCCCGGACCCCTATCCCTTGCATTACTTCTATGGCCACCTAATAGTGCTTGTGTAATAGTGCTAGCTGGTGGCTTAAGTGAGAGGAGAGATAATCTCACAGCATGGGCATCGTCGCTTCGACTGACTTCGCCAGCACGCCAGATTTGCTCAAACGCCTCCAACAATCTTCATCCGTCGGCGTCGGCTGTACTATGACCTACGTGGTCACAACCTTAAATTATTCATCTGAAAACCTTCGTAGTTGCATTTCTGGCTGTTAATTAGTCTGCCATCTTTCCGAATTCTCTGTCATTCCCATGCTGCCTACTATCTCCCCCCCCCCCCTTGAATTGTCTGTCAAATCTGGCATCATCCTGCGTAATATGTGTCAGATAGAATTTAAATTATTTTTGCATTATTGTGAGCGATTAAGTGAGAGTTTTATGACGTCATATTAAAGATAAGCAAGGGTCTACCGGCGACGGACCTCGTAATTTTTTGAACCCTTGACAAGTGACGAATACAACACCTGAGCTACCTACCTCTCAACATCACTTCCTTCTAGCTTCCGCACCACACCAACAGGAGGACATTTGAGTCTCGACATATTTAACATGCATCGAGTAATCAACGGTTCTAGGCTGACATGCCAGCCAGGAATATGCTCTTTTATTTTGACCACTTATATACCGTGTACACAATTGCATTATAATCTTCTGATAAGTTCATTTTAACAGTCATTAAATTTTAAAATGCTGAATATTTATAATGACAAAGTGTTTATAAAACGAAAAGTATAGTAATATGTATGAGAAAGAAATTAAATCATAAAATTTATGATAAACTGGTAGTTTTTATTTGGATGTATTTCAAAAGCATTTTTCAATGCGAGGCATTAATGACTTGTAATTACAATAAGAAAGCGTTTTTCCAAGCAGCCGTTTTTTCAAATTGGAAATACTATTTTCAGGATTTGATCTTCCGTTACCCCTATGGCTTACTTTACTCCTACCAAGCGGCTATAACTGAACCTTTATTATAATAATCCATGTATCTTGAAATACCATATGCAAATGCCTTACAAACTGATGTAAGTGATTGAATTGTAAGTGAATGAATGTTAACTTCAGTCAAAAAGCGAGTTTCTAATGGGAATAAAAAAAATTGCATAATCTGATAATAATTTTACAACCAATTGGACAATTTCATATGAAGTCATGGTGTTGGTCCTGAATTTTACTAGTTATACTATAGAATATACCTTAACTGCGCCGTATGGATACGTCTATGTAAGGGTCTTGCAACAATGAAGACAACGAGTCAAGAATAGTAAGTTGTGTGACTGACCGTGATTGCTCCAAGGCGATCATTGTCTTCTGTTTAACATGCTGTAGCCATCTTCCACATCACTCGTGGAAACATTCACCATATCACGGCACTTTTGTCTGGTAGTGTTACATTCATCTCTTTGATGCCTGTTTTTAACCTCGCAAAATAGGGATTGTCGAAAAAAGCGGCATTGGAACCGCTTGCCTTATGATTGATCCGTAGTGTTCAACAATAAATCCAGCTTCAGTCATGAATAAGATGACCGTTGCATCGATATGTAGGGAACAGGGTCAATGGTTTTAAGTAACGTTAAATTTTTCCACCCATACATTTATCAAATTTGGTGTGATGAAAGGAATTTCTATACATAAGATAGGATATTGACTCTAGAGATTGTGTGTAAAATTTGAATAGCTTTACAGTATGTTGACTACGTCATTTTGCACATGGCGTTAACTTTCTTGGCATGTTTTCCAGGAAGTATTTTGAAAAAAATATTACTTCAAATGACGCTACAGACCTAGTATATTCGCCGGGATCTACCTCTTTTACCAGATATTACTTACATTTATACCAATTGCCACTATGTAATTTTATTACATAAATGTTTATTTATGTGAAAATTGCCCAGTTTCCTCACCAGAGAAAGACACCTAAGCTCTGACGAGGCAAAATTGTACCAGAAATTTTTAGCACTGCCGAGAGCACCCAAGCCAAATAAAACCCCTAGGATTCTTTAACATGCTGCAGAAACATACGACATCAACGCTTTCGATTTGCTTCTGCTGACTTGGTCCGAGGTCGAACGCGCAAACAAGGCCAGCCTCTAACCAACTACACCATTTAACCAACATTTTGAAAAAAATGTATTTGGGCTCTATATGGGTGCAGAAATTTTGACTGACTCCATACTTGTGGGAATTTTCCTTGGCAAGCAAGGTCAAAGTATTTTAATAATTCAGGCATATAAGAGCATGATAGGTCATCAAAGCAATTCATTGCAATTAATTGACTAAATACTATTAATGATGTATTTCTAAGCTAAGCTTGTGCTCTAATTCTATAACCTCATGAATAATTGCAGTAATTGATAAGATGGAGAAGATTTTTAAAATTATTAACAATTTTGCAAATACAATCTAATGATGTCCTTAGCATTTTTTGAGTTTTATACATGTGCATAAAAAAGACAAAAAAATAAACTTTTCAATAAAACATAACTTAAATCTTAGTATTATTTTGTACGGTTATAGAAAAAAAATTCTTATTTCTTGCTATGTGTTTAAATTCACATAAATTTCAACCATTTGGCTTTAAAATCGTTAAAGATTTATGTATTACCTTATCTTTTTTCAAGCTTTGTACAACATCACAGATCTTCGAGCTTCTACATGCTTAATTTCATGATTTTCCCATACGTACTTGCACATTATGTTTGAATCTTAACATTTATAAACGTTTTATGACGACGTAGTATTAGTATTAATTGGCTCAATGTTATACAAGTGGACTGTATGAACAGACTGCAGCAAGCTGTTTGTAGAGTCCATTGTAGTAGTTAAAGTCCATTAGTATTACACTGATGTCTATTTCAAGGTAGTAGGCAATAATGCAAGTGGACTTTAGAGAGTTACTATAGTCAAGTACAGACTTACCTTTGAGGAAATACAGCCACACACATCAGTCAGCGTGAGATTTGCTCTTGATAAGATATGATGACTTTGGATTACGGTAGCATCCAGTTTCATCTTCCGAAGATTTACTATCATATTCAGTTATTAGCTTGCATCATCATCGTAACAATAAAGCTTTAAATATTATCTTAAACAATTCCAAGAAATAAGGTATACATTCTGAAGTTTATTCATGGACTATCTTTGAAAATCTAATGCTTTAAGTAAATTTAGTTAGAGATTAAAGTAAATTCAAAGTAAAACGTTAGGTTTAAAAAACTGTATTTTTTAATATCCATTATATATTATATTACTAAACAACGTTTCATTATAGGTTATATCAGCATTTGAATTATAATTATGTCGGAATTATGATTTGAAGTTATAATTATTTCTAGTATAAATTATATGACACAAAAATGTTACATCATATAAAATTACAAAAATACATGTTGAAGGTTTAAAAATTTCTCTCTTAACCCGTCCAAGACCATAATCACATATGTATGAATATGCGTTTGAATAATTTACTTTCCTTGTGTGTGTTGTGTGTGTGTGTGTGTGTGTGTGTGTGTGTGTGTGTGTGTTTCTTCAATGGATTGCTTGAATTGGTTAAAAGTTTATATTACTTTGTAAAAATTATTTTTATTTAATTTAATTCCAATTTTAACTTAGCTTGATACTTAAAATGTTTAAGCGATGTTTTTTTTTATATAATGAATGCTAACAATTTTTACAAAACATTTATATAGAAATAGAAATAAGTTTCAAGCTGTGATATTTTTACTCGCTTCTAGCAGCCGTTTTTTTTTAAAAATCAAAATTACAATTAGATGTAGCATTTCTTCACCATCATTATGAAATTTTTCTTTGGAAATAATTATTTCGTGTATTAAAAATAAAATACTTCAATAAGCAGAACTACTGAAAATATTTAAATTAGAGTTACCTTAATTTTTTAGACAACATTGCAGACTAATTATCCTTAGAAGCGAATCAAATTAAATTTAATTTTAGAAAAGTTTTAAGCACATTTATTATTAAATAAATATAATAGGAAGTGGGAGATGTAATGCTATGATTAATGATACGGAGGATTACTGAGTATTTTATACAAATTTTAAAGTTGTACCTTGCAGTATTAAAGTAGTATAATTTACAATTCTCCTTCTGTTTCTTTTTAAAACTGTAGCTATTCATATTTTAATGGGTAAACTGTAAAATATATAGAATATAATTTTATTTAATTTTATTGTTATGAAAAATTTGTGTTTTAAGCCTATTTTGTCTATACTTTGTCTTGTTAAAACATATTTTATTATTTTTTTTTATTAAGATATGAAAAAGATGATCAGTATAGATAGTAAGCGTAACTTTCGACGTATAATCTATACTTTCCAGCTAAAATTTTAAATATCTAGGTACATTCACCATATAACGCGCATTCCTTTTCTCTTAGGAAGAAACCCGAAATGTGTACGTAAGTAATGCTCTTTAACCTTGAAGTCATTTTTTTCAAGGTATTATTCTAAACTTTAGAAAAAAGTAGTATACTTCTAGGGCGACAACCCTTTCAGTTCATAAGGATTGTGATTTCTTTTCAATTAAAAGTATCTCTGTGTATGTAGAAGCCTTATTCTTTTCTATGCTCTTCTGTTTTTTTTTAAATTTATTTTTAATGCTTTCATTTTTATTCCCGGCATATAACGCACACCCGTAAATTTTTCAAAGCGCGCGCTATAAGTCGGATTTTACGGTAATAATTATCGTCTGAACTATTTCAACTCGATGGAATTATAAAATATATTTATTGTATTATATATTTAAATTTAAGACCTTGGAATTCAAGAAACACTTGAATAGACTATCCATTATCTTGTAATCACTTTATGGTAGATTGCATTTCCCTTTTTTTTGTGATTTTCTGGAGTTGTGTTGACCTAAATGCTCATTTTATGCAATAAATTGTGAGTATTGCTTCATGCCAATGACTATCCCTTTAAAATGTGTACATAATCATGCCTGCATTGGTTTAAGATAATTTTGAGTATACAGGCGACAATTTATCTTATACTTGTGAACTAAATGTCTTTTCGCACAAATTAATTAATACTCTTGAACTTTTTAAGAAAACATTCTGCACCTTTTCGTTTTCGATTTAAAATGTATACCTTCCTACATTCACCACTAGGGGTCTCGCAATCATTTACATTAGTTAGGGAGTAGTATAGATTTAGTATACCATAAACTTACTTGCAAAACTGTAGATCTCTCCGTATACCACGGTGGCAGCAGCCTACTGGTAAAGGAACGGACCACTAGGACCAAAGCACTCGTAGCTGTCGTGTTATGAGTTCGAGCCCATCACCGTTTAAGACCAACCATGCAGAAGGAGATAATGTACGTTAAATATGTGTCGGGGCTCAAGCGACCCTTCGTTGTAGTGGTGTGGAAGTTGGGAGAAGGGTTCCAGTTCAGGTGTAGTCCTCGTCACTTGAAAAGTTTCCAAATTACGAGGTCCGTCGCAAAAAAAACACGAGTAGCTGAATAGTTTGATGTTAATAGTCAATCACTCACACTCCATTCACAATTGCTTTCAGGTTAATGGGACTTTTGGATGCACACTATATATATACGTATATATGTCGTGGTTTTTTTAGTGAACTTCAAGACATTTTAATTTAACCGTCTTTATTCCATGAGATCATTTTGTAATCTGTCTGTAAGAGAGAGACAGAGAGAGATGGACACGTGTTAACCATATGAATAGGCGGCCCTTTTTGAAGCCATATGCTCTTAGAGTACGCTTCTGATTGAAGAGATATACTTGAGAATTTAAGTATGATACAATTAGGCAATAAAAATTAATGGTCGGAGCCGGCAAACTTCTGTTAAGCCATGTGTTCTATATTCCCGAACTGGGTAATAAATTTAACACTTGAAGATATGTAACGGGAAGATAAAAGTTAGAAGTGGACTATCGATTTAGTTTTAGATCTAATTTAATTATCCTTACATATATATATATATATACATACTTTGGTTCTAATATAAATACTAAGAAATGTGTTAAAATACTTCATTAATTGTTCTTGTAGACCAAATTTTAGTTACTAAAATCCATAAATATTCGTACAATATCTATAAATATAAAAATGGATGTTTGTATACATGGAATCACTTAAATCTAACACCATTCAACCGATCGCTATGAAAATTGGCATGTAAATGTTTTTCTTACGGAAAAGGGTTTTGTGCCATCATTTTTACCGCAGCTCCCTCCCCATCAGTTGGGGCTATAGTATATCGTTTTCAGCACCATTCAGTCAATCGCCAAGTTGCCAACGTGTCCGCCAAAAATGATGCCAATTTGGCTCTTTTGCCGACAATTCGCTATGTTTCCATTAAATCGTCTTTATAATGTAAGGAACGGTGTTGCTTGGAAATATTCAATTTTAATATAAAATAAATACAACAGAAAGTAATATTAACGTATCACACATCCAGATATGAATTATTTACTCTCCAAGCATTCATTACACAGAATTTGTAACAATGTTTACTTCTGCTGAGCAGAGATTAGCTTAGGAAGGTGTTTTCAAAAATCGACACACTAGAGAGTTACGGGCCGTTATTAAAAAAAAAAGTCATTTTTTTATCTGCTATTACATCTTCAGACTTTAAATTTAACAACTATCTTTTTTTTTTGTTCAGCTGAGATATGTAAAACGCTTTTTTTTTGTTTAATTTGCATTTCCCGTAGAATTAACTCATTAAAAACTTTTTTATCCTTCAATCTGTATTGTTTAATTTTTCCATTCACCTGTGCAAATAACGGGCATACCAGCAAGTAATTACTATATAATAAGGCGCATGGCATATATACGTTTCATATACATACAAATATTAACCAACATGTCATTTTACTTATTAACAAGTTAATTGCTGGTCATATTTTTCATTTAATTAGGTTACACATTATACTAACCATTCAACATTTGCTCCACGTTGATGATAGCAAAATGGAAACCAAGGTTACCATAACTGCCAAACGACATTAATTACATAATGATTATCCAAATGCTCGATAACAGGAGGTCATATATATTCTTATCACATTCCAGCATTGTCCAAAATATCTCTTCACCAGTCCCATCGGTAACGACACTCTCTGCCACACCTAATGTCGTAAAAGAGTCATCAAAATAGGATATTCTAATCTACGCTATCTGGAACCTCTCGAATATTATTCGAACCACCCTTAAAACGTTATCTGTGGGCGTTTGCTTCCTAACAAAGCGTTCCTAATGTGGCTCAATGGTATTTTTAGCACTGTTATGCAGAACGATTAGTAGTGTTCGTATTAGTTTTGTTGGAACTGATTGGTTAAACCAGGTGATAGATGATTGTCCAAACTCTAATCTTGAAGTCTGTGAAGGGTCGTTTAGTACAGACTGATTGGTTATTTAATTGTATGATATAATTTGGTACTTTGCTATATGTTGATTCAAATGGTTGCCATTTTTCGTGATTTTGCCATTCAGTTTTTTTAAAAAAAATAACTTTAAACTTTACATTGAAAACTATAACGTATTTTAATGATAGTTAATGTATATCAATAAATCTTCTACTTTCTTCATAAAATGCAATATTTTTTTGTTTTACTAGTTAGGATGACTGACTACGTTCGAAACCACGATTTTGAAACATAGTCTATATTGATAATTTTTTTTCAATATATAATTTCAGATTAAATAAAGTTTGCATATAAAATGACTTGGGAACTTTTATTACAAGAATAAATTATTTAGATGCAATTTTGGGGGGTAAGAGCACAGGAATGAATGACATATTTCAAAATGTTCTCCTTTTGTAAAGAATGCATCTATAAAAGTAATAGTTTGTTTATATATACTAAGACTTCTATACAGATGTTGAGCTAAGAAATTTGAAATATATAATTCGGAATAGTGGATTTATTTAAGTATTCGTTATATATATATACAATACAACATATATATATATATATATATATATATATGTGTGTAAGGATAATGAAATAATATCTACAATTAAATCCCTAGACCACTTTTAACTTTTATTTTCCATTACATCTTCATGTATTAAATTTATTATCCACTTCTAGATTTAAGAACACATGACCCTAAACAGAACTTTTATCTCCAACGATTAATTTTTATTACCTCGTATGCCATGCTTAACTTTCAAATATACCTCTTCAATAAGCAGTGTACTTGAGAGCATCTGCCTATAAGTGGTCCCAGACTCTAAAACTTGGTGTCCGTTTCTCTCTTAGCAAGCAGACGCCGAAATTATATATATATATATATATATATATATATATACTATACTATACAACAAAAATTAAACAAAATACTCCCACTGATTATTGTTTCGATTGATCGTAACTCTCGGTCATTATCCGGAGCCTTCAGCACCATACACATTTGTCAGCACAATTTGGATCGGTTCCGTTCCACTTTTGAGGAGCATACTGAGGAAGGAGTCAGGGGGTTCCTAGCTCTCTTCTCCTTCCCCCAACCACACGAGACGACTTAGGGTTCAACGAATATTTAGAGTGCCTCATGCGTGCATGCACTATACATTTAAAAACATACATGCCATCCCTGAGATTCGAACCCAGGCTCAATGGCTCAGCCGAGTCATTAACCACTATATCGAATGAGTGCACTTTTCTGTTTAATACTAATTTCAATTATACTGTATTGTAAAACGGATTTTTTTCTTAAACAGATGGAGATGGAGAACGTTTACTGGAAAAAAATAATGCATACTCAGTAAAATGAAACTTTTGCAGTTTATTAACATATTTAAATGAAAAAAAAATTAAATATACGTTTCACAAAATTATATTCTTCACAAATCAAATAATACTTGTTTTAAAGAACCACCGAAAAAAATATATTTCAAGAAATCCTTCTAAACTTAAGGTAAAATTATATTTTTTTATTTGTCATTGTATTGCGCAGTGGTCAAATATGGCGTACGTATTAGTTTTGGGATCAGTAATGTGCCTTTTGTTTTTTGGTCATCGATATTACCAATTGTCGGATAACAAAACGCAGCGTGTGATAAGTGGTTGAGTAATTGCATGGATTATCTTCGAAAGATAACAATTTGGAGCTGCATAAAAGGAAAAGCACCTAAGTCACTTAATTAAGCGGCGTGCTCATTAGAACGAAGCGGGAAATCATCAAAAGCTGAAGATATGGACTCTTAAAAGAAAACTAATTAAGAATTGCTCAGGACTTATTATTATCTTCGCCAGAAATTATAAAAAGACGACGTGTCTTTTTATTCATGAGAATTTTTAATTTTTCATTGTTTTTAAAGTTAGTTTTTAATTGCAACAATGCTAAGAAGTACTTATCAGTAATTCTTTAAAGATAAGTTGGAGTGGGTAAACACTTTATTATAGTAAAACACTATGATGAATTACTCTTCGTGTTTTTCGGATCAGTTACTTTATTGTAATTAGAAGATGCTTTTGGATCGTTATCTCGAGATTGAAAAGAATTTTTTCTGCTTTAATGTTATTTCAATTGATAAGATTTGTTTTCAAAGTATCTTTTATAAATATATAATTACATGCAAAGGTGAAAGATTAACCTATTTGCATAATGATTTGATTATTGTACATATTTTAATTAAAATTGTTGGATTTACTTAAGGAAAAAAAATGTGGAATAAATGTCATTAGTGCATTTTTAATTGGCAATTACTGTCTTTAATAAAAACTAACAAAATTATATTTACAGGCAATAGTAAAAATAAATTTTAATTATATTGTTTAAAATTCTTCCATTTATATACTGGAATCAAATAAATGTAATTAGTCTCATTCATTTTATTAATTAATGACTATATTGTCTCTTCTTGTGAGTTTTTAATTATTATGATTTTCAAAATAGAAATAGAGGGCCGATTCATAGATGTTGTTAGTGTGTATAGCAGTTATTTAATAAAATTTATTGACTAATTAATATAAAATGCATTTATGTTATTATAGAACAGCACAATAAATATTGTGAAATATTTTTTTTATTATAACATTGCTGATATTGTGTTATTTTTCTCTGCATTTTAAGTATCATTATCCTAAATTCAATACCGAGTTACGAGTGGTTATTGGTAACCCAGTATGATTTAAAGAGCAAGAATTCTTATTTTTTATTTATGACTCTCTTTTTAGTCAGCATTACACAAACTCATGTATTAGTTACTAAGTGGCTTACAATATTCTTCATAGCAAGTTGGACTTTATTGTATTTTTATTTATGGCACGGTGTCAAGTAACAGAAGGTCTATTGGCAATGGACCTCATAATTTTGAGCCACTATCAAGTGAAGAGGATCTGTGCCAGCCCTCATCTCAAAAATTTCATACCAAGTGAGCTTTGAACCTCGATTGATTTCATGTGAATCGGCCCATCGACAACGTTGGCCACGAGTTTGCGATCATAACCACTGTTTTGTCACCGCCGAAAAAAAAACTAAAAGCTCATATTCAAAGTAAATCTAGATGTCGCGGGACAACAAGTTATTCCATGAAATAATGTTACTTTGAAGTAAGTTTTGAATATTAAAAAATAATATGCTTAACAAAAACTATCCTTTAAAAAATTGAATTTCTTTTTGCATTTTCTGATCTGTGTGTTTGTTCTGTTCTACATTTCATTGCATGATTTTTTATTGCCAATTGAATATTTTATGAATTCATTTACTGTATCCTTATTTTATGTATCATTCAAATATGGATATAACAATTACTATCATGGTCTTGTTAAATTTCGTTTCCATTATCCTTTAAAAGAGTTTTGTGAGTTTATAATAGGAATTCATATATTCTCAACTAAACCTTACTATTATATTTCATCAACTTACAGAAAAGAGGTGACCTTATTTATATTCCAAAATTGAGAATGAAGAAATTGTGATAAATGGCATTTGCATAACTTTAAAGGAAACATAATGTGTCCATATTCAATATCCTTGTTAAAACGCCTCAACATTGAATCCTAATCTTAGTATATGTATTCAGCTTATTAAGCTGTTAACAACGTTTTTAAGACTTTAACTATATATATATATATATGAATGTATAACTTTTTTATTATGGGATATGAGCCATATTTATAATAGATAGCAATAAACTGATACAGATTCAATTTATTCAATGTATAAAATCTTATGTCTGACTCATGTATATTTTTGGATCTACTTTTTTTCTTCTGAATTTAATTTTAAATATATTCTAAAGGTAATTGATTGCTAGTAATAAATTAGTATGTGAGAATACATTGTTATTTAGCACTATGAATTAACATTCAAATACAATCGTATTTCGCAATGCATTTTTAATGTTTCTTATTATTTTCAGGCTTTATGCAGCAAAAGAAGCATTGATTTTAATAAATTTCCAGTTAATATTGGATTTTTATTTTCCAAAGCCTTAGAAAATGATTGTTAAGTTGGAATACATTTATTTATAATTTTTTTTGACTTAACAACTGCTTGTAATTATGCATGAAAATTTCTATCTCATAATTTTTTTAAAGTACTTTGCAGTGATCTTCGTGATACAATTATGTGCGAATATTATGTATGAAATGAAATTGTATTGGAATAATATAACAACACGTCTTCGTTTTCAACATTGAAACATTTAGAGCAATAAAATATTTTCATATTTATAATAAAGCAAAAGCAAAATTCATACATGGATTAATTAGGTAACAAAATTTTGAAGTTACATCTATTATATTCCTAAATGTGTGTTTAAAATGAATTTTTCGTTTAGTTAGTGCTGATAATATTTCAAACAATCAATGAAAAAACTAAAACATTAATTCGAGAAATATACTTATTAAAACATCTTTCTTTTTAATAATTTTTAATGAAAATATTCCTATGAATATAAGTTGTCATAAGACAAAATGAAATTATGAAGAAACGTTGGGTTATTGGTATGAAAGAAGTAATTGAAGTAATTTAAATGCAATTTATAGATAACATCAACCGTAACTATTTGTAAATGGACTGCTATACATATTCATTTATGCATTTATATTTATTACTTACATAATTGATTTACAGTTTGCTTAAATAAAATATATTTATATATTTATTATTTGCTTGTTATAAAATAATGAATGTTCAAAACGAAATAACAAGATAAAAAGGGAGTATCAAAGAAATTCTTTCAAAGATAACATATAGTATAGATATGATTGAATGTACAACATTCTGGGAGGTGAGAAATATAATGAAATCAGCGTTGAACCGTGAAGGTTGGCAAAAACTACTGCTATACATCTCGGCTTTATATAAAGTGGGAATTTTGGATGCCTTATTGGAGTATATAAATTACAATTTTTCTTCACACACGTATCGAATTAATTAATGCAAATTGTAAGATTTATCTCTTGTAAAATCATATTCGAAATTTAATTTAATTTCAATTATGATCAATAATACTATCAATTAAAAGCCTAAATATGCCTAAAGGGTAACATTTATAAACACAGTAATCATAAGGCAACAGCTCAGTAAGTGGTTTTAAACTCCATCAAGGTCCTACAGGAATGAATCGAATAAATATTCTATTTACTTCCTGAGAACCCTTACCAACCCCTACAAACACAAGAAGACAATCGGAAATAGTAAATCAATACACGAAATCGAAAACAGCTTCGTTGATTAAGGGGACAATCACCAACATCAGTACCGAATAGGAAACTCTTTCAGATTTAATGGAATTTCAATTGAACCAGTCCTACCTATTGTAGGAATTTCAAAAGGATATTTTATTCCCGATAACTTCAACCAGGTATCTGATTGGTTGTCCTGGACCAGAAGTAATTCGCTTCGCGCTCTCTAGTAATCTAGTTGGGGTAGAAAATCGAAAATATAACAGTAATTAACAGATGTAAGTAATACCTAGAATTTGATAGCTATTGGATATCTTAGAAGATTAAAATAATTACAATGGAGAAATGGAGAAAGTATGTATAATATCTATTAATCAGAAGGAGTTAAAAGTTATTGTTAAATATGATTTTATATGTTTCCAATGCTTAGTGTATTGTTGATTTAGTATACTCGTATCGCTACATATGACATAAAAGTGTATTATAATTTTTGGTATAAAAATTTCCACACACACATTTATAGAAATAAGAGTGATTATTATAGTTGGTAAAAATTCTTTTGAATTATTGCTATTTCCTTTTTTTTCCAAATATTTACTCAAAGGTTTTCAGCTTTTTTATATAATTTGCATTGGTGTGCAATAGAGGTGATTTTTTTGCCATATCTCCACAAGAAATCATCTGTCTGAGGGGCATGGAATTCAGAAATAAGAGAAACATTTCTTTTATAATAACTAACACATTATCACCATAAATAATTATTCAAATACTTGATATTAATCAAATATACGAAAGCTGTATAATAATATACGTCACCCTCCCACTTCTCTATTTCGTGATAATACCATATTTTTATCGAATATAATCCAAGAGCCTGAAAACGTTTTTGTGAAAAATTAAAAAATAGTGTAAAACAGTTTATCGATATTCAGTTTAGAAAAAACTAAAATAATTTTAAAATTATAATTAAAAAAGTGAATAATTGTTTAATTTGTCAGTTTTTTAAACTTTTAAATGCATACATGAACCTCTAATTGCCTCATCCAACGAATTTTTTCCTTCAATTCGTAGCCGCACCCGATTTTCAGTAGTATTAACATTGAAAAAAATTGCGGTTTAGATTTAAGTAAATACGTTGTGTATGACTCTCTTTCTCTCTCTTAAAATGAGGATTGTTCAAATAAAAGTGATTCGAAACATCGCATGCGAACAATTTTCAATGAATTTTTGTGAAACAAACGAGACAGTGAAGGTGCATGTACTCCGCATGTGCGTGCCCAAGCAGATTTATAATAACTGCATTCGTAACGACAAGGCATTCATTTAAAAATTGTTGGTGTGGATGCGACTGCCTCAAAAATGGATTAGAAAGCTGTTATAAACTTTTTTTAACACTAGAAGAATGTAAAAAGTTTACATTCTTCCCCTGACCTGAGTTTAAAGCATTGGTTGTGTTACAGGGATGACGTTGACGACTTTCTGCAGCTTATAGTTCCGGGGGGTGAAACCTTTTGTTACGACTTTCAACCAGTCCATCTGCATACAATGCAAACACCCGACTCACCTAGGCACAAAAATTGAAAGCTAAGAAGTTACCCGGAAAGGTGATGTTGACGGCATTTTTCAACATGCAGGGACCCATATTATTGTAGTTTAACCCGCGTTCACTCGCGCCTGTTTTTGCTACCGTCATTACTCGCGGGGTGTAGAAAACACCCCAAACTTTTAACACGTGTACTTAAATATGAAGAAAAAAATAGTCAATTATGATACATTTTTTATAAAATACAAGTTGTTTTTTTGTATCATACAAAAAAATTATTAAATTTATTTCATAAAAATGAGACTAACACTAATTTAAACTAACCCTACAAAATTTTCATTTTAAAATACATTAACTTTATATTATTGCTGGGGTGTAGAGAACACCCCGCGTGAGTGATCGCGGATTAAGTAGCCGGACGTCTCCAACACAGTTCAACGGTACATCCAAGAACTTGTACGCTGCAAAACAAACGTCCAAGTATCTGGTCGTTTAGGTGTCATCATTCTGCACGACAATGAAAGACCACATGTTGGTAAGGTGTGTGGCGAGGCACTGGCCCGTAAAAGTGGGAAGTCCTGGAACATCAGGCTTACAGTCCGGATCAGTCGCCTTGCGACTATCATATACTTAGATCATCGAAGAAAAGTCTGTGCTCAATGATTTCACTCCGACTGTGGCGTAAATGCTACAGTTTTGAACTGGTTTCCATGATACACCGACACAGGGGAAGGGTTGGCTTGGCCCGAAAAAATATGTTCAACAACACTTTTATACAGATAAATTTTTTAAAAGGAATTTTTTTGTATACAAACTGTCCTAAGTCAGCAATGTTGATAATACTGTAGCATCCATTCTTTTATATTTTTATATTTAACTCTGTTATTTCAATTTTTCTTATCTCCTTTTAATTTCTGTGGTCTGGTTATCTCGCAATTACAATTCTCTTAAGTATTAATCATGTTAATTCATCTCTCACTTATAGAGAAATTTTGTGATTATATATATATATATATATATTAGCCCTTTTAATTTTAAAATGAGAGGAAATGAATTTCTAAAACAGAAAATATTTTTCTTTGATATTTCCGTAAACTCACTCTTAGGAGTCAATATACTTAAAAGACATTCATACCAGATCACTTCTGATCAAACGAAGCAAGTTTACCGTATTTCAACTTTGTACGTTTAACAGTTTAAAAACGGATATTCTCCTATCTATAACATCCCCGTAACCCCTTTTATCCACGGGGAGTCAATTTCCGCGAAATATTTTCTTAGAGAATCTCCTCTACACAACAATAGAAACTCGGTTGCCAAATTGAAAGTATCTAGGACTTACATTTGCAGAATGAATTATTTTACCTCAAACTCCCCCACAACATATTGGGAGTTGATGTCCAAGTTAGCTCTTAATTGACAAATCAAAAGATATCGCAAAATGTAGCATTGGGGTTTTAAGCGTGACTTGGATTGGTTTTCCATTTGTAGCAGCATAAAACGGCATTTGGCGACTATGCGCGCACGCACGCAAGTACGCACGCACAATCCATAAGAAAGGGATTTTTAGAGAATTTAGAAAAAAAAAACCCCTAAAAATAAATTTAACTCTTTTGTGAGTGATCTTAGGTGTACGGCTACTTTGAAACATCAGCATAGTTCCCAGGAAAATTTTTATACGATACGATTGACGGGATGGATTTGTGTATAAGCTCCAAAAAAACATAAAAACTTTCACATTTAAATACAAGATTAAAAACAAATTTTTTTTTATTTTATTCATAATAAACCAACACCCCCTCGGAAAAAAATGCATATGTTTCTCAACTCTCTCAATTTATAGAATCAATATTCTCTAAATTATATCTCAAGTATGGCTACGTGATACATCTGAATCTTCTAAATAAAAGAAGAAATCCATCTCTCGTACTTCCTTTTTACCTGAAACCAAATATTCTTCTCCATTTCGAGAGTGATCCTGACATCTGATGCTGCATATATATGAGCTCAGGATTGGATTAAAGTTTAGTTTTCTTGAGGAATCGCAACATTCCATATCCAAATATCTCGTGGTTGAAATGTACAGACCTAACTTGCAATCGATTCTGCTTTTGCCCGAAGCAAAAATATTACTTCGTCTCGAAATGTGGATTGAAAATCCAGCCTCTGCATAGGAAATATGCATTTTTATGTGGGTTAAGGCATATATTGGGACCCAGTGAGCTATTGGACTTTCTTTCAAAGAGTGAAACAAATGCGATAGAGTGGTTGTGTTATGAAACAAATAACCATTCTCAATTGTGTGAGGTATTTGTAAGCTAGAGTTAATAATAATGAAATTTTAAAAGTATTTAAAACAGTTGAGTGATCTGCTATTGTATTAAACTTCATGTGACTGGTTCTTAGGTCTTAATAAAGTGATTTTGTCCGAATTATTTTAAGACATTACTTCAAACAACCTTTTCCCTAACTTCATAACTTTAAAAATGAGTTTAGTTTATTGAAAATTTGTAAAAATGTGTCTTTTTTATAGTCGTTATTGTTGGAGCTATATATTGAATTTTGTTTATTATTACTAAATTTAATCATTTTTAAGAAAAATTTGAGTGCTGTTTTTATTTTTTTTTCAAATTTATATACTTAGTAATATTGAAGAGGTTTCAAAAACATTAAATTATTTTGTATTTATATTAGTAAACTTTTAACGTGTTTTTAGACTAATATCTGAATAAAACATTTATTTTTTAGTATATGTATGTTGGTAAAATTTCAGGGAATGCATTTAACGCTTAACAGCATCACCACACTTTCTGATGGACAAATTACTCTTAATATTATCACACTTAATCTTTTAGTAGCATGCAAAGCAGAAGAATATTAAATCAAATTAATCACCATTAAAATTTGAAAAACCATTTTTTTCCATTAATACTTGAGATGATTTGTTTGAATTTCATAATTTTATTCATTTTGGATCCATAACGCTCAAAGTAAAATTTGAAATCTGTGTTGCCTGGAAGTTCTAAACTGAACATTCAGAATTGTCATTCAGGTATTTTTCAAAATTGTTTATTAAACCTGGGAGAGGTCACGAGGGCCATCGAGTCACCCCAGGCTTACGAAGTCTTCAATTCTGGGGAAAAATGTTTGCTTGTTACCAATCTCCTCGTCCGTATCCTCCTATATGGCAGTCTTCATGGGAATAAAAACGTCTTTGTTACATATCTCCCTCCTTTGTTAGGATATGGCAGTCGTTTATTACAATTTTAAGGTACTTAGAGTGATTAAGTTCCACAAAAAAGTTCAACATGTTATTTGTCAACCATTAAAGAATAGGAATATTGATAATTTCAACCAAATATGACAGTTTTAGCTGCAAATATCATTCCTGCAATGTTAGCGGGAAAAAACAAATATATAAAAATTGGAGAGTTTTTCTATTCTTGCGAATCAGATTTTTAATTATCTGATTTATCAGAATGAGATTTAATATTTGTGCTTCAGAAGAATCCGTTTTGAAGTTTTAATTTCATTCATAATAATATCATAAAATCACGAACAACTTTTAAATCTTGACCAAATCCATTTGCTCTTCAATAAACAATTCACAAGCTAGATTTTTTGCAAGAATTGCACAATACTTTCTTGAAATGATTTGTCACTGCATATATAATGTCAGTGTCATTGACGCGCGGTAGAAAAATATTTAATTCATTTTTTATCAGGCTGTTTTCTAGCAGATAATCTGAAATGTGGGTGTGGTAGTTGCTGTCCAGTACCAAATATTGCTCTATAACAGGATGAAAAAATGCAGGAAATGCTTTGAAATTTTGCAGGCATTTTTATAAAGATTCGAGGTATCAAATAAGCCAATAAAAAGAAATTTCGATAGTTTGATGATTTTTAGGGTACCATATCTTCCTAAACTGCTTAAAATGAAAAAGATCAAATATCTTTTTAAAACTGAAAAGCCATTTTAAAAATAGAAAACCTTTTGACGTATAAGAATTCTGTATAATTTCAAAAATCATAGTTTGTTAATTTTTTTTACCTTATTTTCTACCATTAAAACACATTATTTTAGTAACTGCTTCATGGTAATTAAATTAATAAGTGTTACCAAAAACTGTAGGTACAAATTTATATTTTGTTGTAAAAGGAATCATTTTAACCTTTGAATAAAAAAATGTATCCTCCTGAACATAATTTGAATTCAAACTTAAGTAAAAGAATTAATAAATCAATGTGAGATTCTTGGAATGAAAAACAAATAATCAGCTTATTAAGGTGTAGTGAGTGAATATTAACGTCGCACTGATTAGCAACACGAGGGCTATTGGCGACGGTCCGCGTAATTTTGAGCCATAGTCAAGTGACGCGGACGACACCTGAGCTGGCACCCCCTCTCCTAACTACCACACCACACCAATGGGAGGACGTTTGAGCTCTCGACAGATTTAACGTGCATCATTCCCCTACACGGCGGGTCTTTAGTGGTACTAGGATCGAACTCATGACACGCTAGCCATGATCCGATGCCTAGACCACTCGGCCACCGCGGCCTCTTATTAAGGTGAAAGAAACGTCATAAAACTGCAATAAATTAATCGAGTAATTGCAAAAATAAATAATTAAATACCTCTTACATTAATACCACAAACTTAAGTGGGTAGGTTCATGAATTTCGGCTTCCAAACACATTTTTCACTTTTCCCATTTTAATAAAATACGAATTTCTACGCTTCCCATGGTGCAAAAATTATCATTCTACGTGCAAAAGAAGTATTTTTAAGAAAATTTTGAAAATGTGTTGTACCACCTGTCAAAATGTACTAAATCCAATACTAAAATCCATTTTTCCCAAAACTAACATTTTTACCATATAAGGAATATTTATTCCTAAACTATTGCATTTAACAGCTTATAACTTTGTATAGTTAATAATTACACTCTAATACATACTTTAATCGAGGGATTTTTTCAAAAAAATATTCTGACTTAATTTATAGCATTAAACATCATGAAATTTCCCTGTTTTTGAAAAAAAAAGTAGATTTGTGCAAAAAATAATAAAATCTCTGAATAAAGTATATATTATGGTTCAAAGAATATTCAGTAAAAAAATTTGAGATTTTTATTCAATAGAATGTTTACAAATGTTCCTTAAAAATACCTATTTTTAACATTACTGAGATACAGATCATGTTTCGTGAACCTACCCCCTTAAGTGATAGGTGGAGCTGTAAATGATAACCTCGTAATTCGGGGTACGATTTCGAATATAAACACATATAACCTACTTTTATTTTGGAGCCGGAGACGAAAGAAAATAATAATTTAGAACAGAAAGGTTTAATAAACACTTGGGTAACTCATACAAAATCATAATCCGAAGTTATTTTGATGACGAAAGTTTCATAAAATCTAACAAAATAGTCTGCAGTTTAAGACAAAAATTGTTTTTTACCCTCCAAAATTTCTTGTAGTACTCTAATATATTTTTTAATTCCATGTTTTGTTGAAAAAATATACTGATTGTTCGCGTGTTTTTCTTTCTAAAAGTTGTAACCCTTTTTTTTCAAATAAACTGAGACCTTCTGTCAAACTTCCTACCGCCATTCATTCTAAATGAATTGGGTCTATAGACTCAAATTTCTTCGACGTCTAGCTTTTGCTCATGCATTTCTATGAGCTCCTCAATTATCAACTCCTGACTGAGAGAATGCAACAGTTCTAGAACCTCATCACCATCCATTTTTAAATTTATTTGCCTGGCAAGATCGGGAAATTCTTCAATCATACTATCAATTTCACCAATTTTTCCCCGCAGACAAAAGACGAATCGACGAGATTTGAAAATCGCGTAACCCTGATTCACGTAAGCCGAGGTATTATTGTATATATATACAGTTGTAGCCAAAATTGTGGATACTTTTTTAAATTGTTATGCTTTTTAAGTTTGTATGCTTATATAAAATGTACGTAACACAAAATGCAAAGTATTTTATATCATTTTAAAGAGAATTTAATACTTAATTCAATACAAGAACCAAAATTTAAATATTAGGAACGCAAAAAAAGTTATGCTGCAATAACTATCGATATACATTAGATACTGATGATAGCATTGGATTATCAGTACTTCGTGGGAGTAGCCTTTATTTTTTTTATTACAGCTCCGTATCGATGCTTCATTGAGCTAAAAATGGTTTAAAGCTCTTCCTTCATTATTACATGATGCCAAGAAACAATTATAGCCTAAATGAGTTCCCTTTTATTCCATGGACAGCTCACTCAAACAAGAGTTTTCAAATGGTGCCACAGGTCTTACATAGGATTGAGGTCAGGACTGTTTCCTGGCCAGGACAATGACTTAATGATCTTAGAACGATACCGGTCTTTGGATAACTTTATTGTGTAGCAAGGAGCAGAATATTTTACTGTAAAATAAATGAAGCACGGTTTGTGAATAGATCCCTGAAGAAAGCTAGAAGTTTGTGTTCTAGAATGGTGTCAATGTATTTTATGACATTCAGTGTCCTATCGATGATATGAAGGCTAGAAATACCATTTTCTGATATGAATGACTAAATCATAAAACTATATGGGTACTTTACAGTCACCTGGATGTAGTCAAGATATAGCATTTCTCCTGTTCTACATCTTACATATGTTCGGTTATCTCTACAGAATAACGATATTTTATTTTCAACCCTTTATTTAGCTTGTGACCAATTAATCATTTGTACAATTTATGTGTTGCATTGCCCACTGTAGTCCCTTTTAGCGTTGCTGAAAATTGCTTTTTCAGTGGAATTCTACCTTTTAGTCTTACACCATCTTCCCCTGGTTGTTTTCGAACATGCAGAAACACCATCATTCAGATATCTTTGTGGGGACATTTTTTTTTTTATCTTGGAGACACATAATTTTTTTTATCATCATCAGATTTGAAGAACCTTTTTCAGCCTTTTCCTTCTTTGTTTTTCATTAAATGTATATCCTGACAGTTTAAGCAAATCTATCAGTCTCCAGATGAACTGAACTACCCAACAGTTCTACTATTTCAACATAGGAACGACAGCTTTCTTGTCACACATCTCTTTCTAGGTTTCTAATCTAATGTCCAATTAATGATGGTTTCTTCACTGTGTTTCATTTCCTAAATGGTCAATAACATAGAGTGAGTTACATATGGAGATTGGCTGGCCTGAAAATAATGTTTAATCCTGCAATCTTAGTTCCTAAGGCTAAGAGGCTAAGAACTACTGTGGCTAACGTATTTTTGACCTATACTGTCTCGTTATAGTTCTATTTTTGCTTTGCTTCTTTTGATTTATAACAGTTGTTTAACGTTTATTGTTGATTATATAGTTATATAGATATATAGTTATTAAATAATTTGATTTATGGTTTTATCTTTACGATTGAAATTGCGTTATCTCCTTTGTTAAGCGATTCTGCGTCTAAACTTGAATGATTAACATTACAACTGCAATGAAACAACGTTTACTCTTGGAAGCTAAGAATGTTTCTTCAATAATTATTGAACCTCACCATCACAATAAATTTTTACC
The DNA here is from genome assembly GCA_019973975.1 of Trichonephila clavata. Lineage (NCBI taxonomy): Eukaryota > Metazoa > Arthropoda > Arachnida > Araneae > Nephilidae > Trichonephila > Trichonephila clavata. The sequence goes on along the minus strand of BMAO01008871.1, from coordinate 16,269 downwards.
CTCATAAAAGCTATTTAAACAAACCCTCTTTTTTTACTCCCAACGCAGCCATCCAATAAAAAACATGAAAAGTAGAAAAGTACGGGAAGGAAATACGAAAGGAAGATATGGAAATAGAACTTGCGTTTCTCGAATGCCTACTTCACAGAAGAAAATTCGAATAAAAGAGCGTAGGAATTAATCGATGTGTGACGTAAGGAATCGGAAAAGGGAACTAACAAGGGGAACCATCTGTTGAGAAAAAGTGAGTGAAGAAGAAAATAAAAAAAAAATGGTGAAACACGTGGAATATTTTCTCCAATAATCTCTCCGCTCAAGTTAATGCCAAACATCTTTTACACTCCCAAGATAATGATTTCTTTTACAGGCTCTGAAAGTGGGGCAGTATAAGCTCTTTGCATTGAAAATAATTTATTTTATCATTGAAACCACATTTCCAGCAGATTCAAACTTATTTATGTTTCAAAGGAAAGTGAAGAAATATATTTACAATGTTTAACATTCCTCGGAGCCTATATATTTACATGGATATCTATTAGCTTTCACTAAAAGGAAAATATTTTTTATCCTAAAGTTGATATTGGTTTTGATATGTGGATATGTGTGATAGTAAATATAAATTTATATCTTTTATGCTATAATTTGAAAATAAATCTACAAATGAGATTGTAACACTTAATGCATATTTTAATTTCATCCGGAAAAGGTTTGAATTGTTCTAAAAGCTATGATTTCAATATGATGATTTAATAGCTAGCTAAATATGATATATTTATGAGTAGTAATAAAATTGAAAATGCCGTTTAGGATGGATTAATTTCTGAGGGAGTGTGTATTAACGTCATATTTGGTATATCTGAACCAAGGTCAAGTGACTATGGTGATAATAATAGGATGGCATCCTCTCCCCAAACAACAACCACTCTATCTCAAAGGGAGGAATTTGATCCACGAAAGATTTAACGTGTGTACCAACCCCTCTTCACGCCTTGTCTTCAGTGATACTAGGGTTCGAACTCATGACACACCGACCACGAACTCGTTATCGTGACTCCTAGAATATCGCAGCCTTGATTAAGAATGACTCTGCTTAGCATATCTGTATTTTCAATTTAGATTTATGAAAAATATAAATCTTTAATTATATGATAAATCAGTTTTTATTTAATGTTATATGTGTAATGTATTTATATGTATTTAATTATATAATTAGACTACTAAATAACTAATTTTATTGATAATATTTATAAAATATATAAAATTCTCATTATAATATTATCATTAGGTTTGTATGTCTATTTTATTTTAATACGACCATTTATATTGATATTCTAACATTTTTCATAAAACTCGCTTTACTTGAAAATTTAAATGGTACTATTAAAAAATAAATTTTATATTTATATACGAGATACTGCAATATTAAATATTAATTCTTCTTTAAAGTCATAATACTAGTAAAAATACATTCAAAATTTTTTATTAATTATCTTTTAAAGTAAAAAAAAAAATAAAAAGTTGGTTTTATGAACATAAAACATTGTATGCATTCTATTTTTTTTTTATATAGTAAAACACATATTTCCTGTTTAAAATATGTATCGGACTCACGGTAACTAATTTCACATGTTATCTAATTCGGAGGAATAAATTTTAAAACATTCATAATAAAAAGTGTCAAGTTTGTTTTAAGAATGATTAATGCAAGAAAGAATGTGTAAAAATTTCACGCACTATTTAAACTTAATTAGGTAATTTGCATATCAGCTTGCATCAGACGAATCAAATTGAAAACATAATTTTTTAACGTTTTTTTCTGTTCCTGCATTAACAACTATAAAAGCAAACTTATAATAAGAAAGATAATCCTAAAATTCAAAAAAATGCCTTTGAAAAATGTGATGGAAAAGAAAATAATTAAACCCAATTTAAGAATTTTAACCCTTAGAAAAACAGTTAAAATTTTAGAATAATTCAAGCCAGTTAGTCATTATAATCTATCTATATATACCGTAGAAAAGTGACTCAATCATCTCGAAATTTCTGGAACTATTAGAGCGACGGAATATTAAATTTAGAAGGCATTTTCCTTTCATTGAGTAGAAATCCATTAAGAACGTATTTTTTGAGGAAATCGACGCCCAAAAGTGTATGAAGGAGATGTTACAGACAAAAATCCCAGATTGCGAATTTTTAAACCTACACTCATGGAATTTCGTGGGTGTATTCCTTTTGTTGAGTATAAATCCGATAAGAACAAATTGCTTTAACCCATTCGCAAGGAGGGTTGCGAGGAGCTAAAGAGTTTTTCTATACATAAAAAAACCCATCCAGATTTTGAACTATTAGACCATCTGACTTCAAATTTAGCATGCTTCCTTTTTTTGAGTAGACATCCGCGAAGAACGGATGTAATATCGACTCCCAAAAAGGAGGTTGCGAGGTGTTATGAAGGAGTTACAATTTTTTAAAAAAAGACAGTCTTTTAACCTGGCATCACTCACGCAAAAAAAAAAAAACGAATTAAAGTTCTCGCGCAGGGTATCTCACACCCAAGGGTCTTTACATGCTGTTTTTAGCGTAAAACTTACATACAGAGGAGGGAAAAAAAAAGAAAAGTAGGAAAAAATATGTTTATTACACTTTTCACGCGTAAATTTTGTTTTTCTGCTCTTTTTACTAGGGCATTCAGTATATTGTTTACACACTTCTTTAGTCTTCGTCGTGAGTGAGTTCAATGTTTTCACTGGATGTTATTATTATTATTATTTAATTTCATAGAAGCATTGCTTGCTGTATGTTACATTCTTTTGTACATCGAAATCCAAAACATTTCAGAAATGAGCGTCTGGTTTGATGTTTTGTAGGTGGTTTCTGAGTACAAAACAAAATAATTTGCCCATTTATTGTCGTAACGTTCAACAACACAAAAAAATTTCATAGACTAACGATTACATTTTTTAGCCTTTGAAAATATATATATATGATGTGGTAATTTTATCAAAGACGATAATTGCTCTCTCAGTTAAATTATCTGGATAGGTTTCAGGAGAGGAATCATACTTGCTGTTATATTCTCCTCATCCTCCTCTCAAAGGGACTTTCTTCATACGAAAACACTGTAATAATATATCTATTAAATACCGTATTTATTAAATTACTTAAAATTTCAGTTCTCTACCATAATTACATTAGTAGGCCTTTGCATACGAAATATTTTAAAGCGTGCTAACGCATTTAGAACTGTAACGGCGATTCACACGCAGGGTATGACATACCCGAAGAGGCGGTATCCAAAAATATATATTTATAATTCACCTACAAGCTAAGACCCCTCAGAGGATATGACCTTAAAGTCAGCTACACGAGAAACTTTTCGTTTTCCAAAAAAGGTTTAGATGGAGTCTTGTAAAAAAGTTTGGTGGTGGGTATGGCATTCACTGCACGTGTAGTGCCGGGTTAACTATTTGAACTGCAGACTTGAAATTTGGTATATATATATATATATATATAAGTATGCTCCTTTCTTGAGTAGAGAGCCACTAAGATGGGTTTAATAGAAGATGGCTCCTTAAGAGCAGTGATTCTTAACCTGTGCCACTTTTGTGTGCCGCCATTTTTTTAAAATTTTAAATTATACTCTGAGGGAAAAAAATAAAAAATTTGGAACTGAACTTTTTGGACGTTTTATAGAAATAAACTATTCATAAAATTGTTGAATGACCATTTGGCAACACTAAAGGAGACAGTAGCTCTTTACTTCCCAAGTTTAGATATAAAGAGATTTGATGCATTCATAATGCATTTGTGATATGGATTCATCTGTATATGAATGAAGTCTGAAGGAAGTGGCAGTGCTAATTTCGCTTCATAATAATCAAAATTTAATTTCAGAACATTCAGAATAGTCAATTCATGTTGGATTAAAAAATTAGAGGTGATTATTCCATAATAGACAAAAACACTTTAACAATATTCAAAATTTTCTAAATTTATGAATTCAGATTTCAGCATTAAAAATAAAAAATGAAAAAAAAATGAAAGCAGAGAGAAAAAATATATATACAAAAAAAAAAAAAAGACAATCGCAAATGTATTTTTAATTTGTATCAAATCTTGGTTCCACTGAAATATTTGAAACTCGTAAGACAGCAAATCAAAAAAAAAAAAAAAAAAAAAAAAAAAAAAAAAAAAAAAAAAAAAAAATTACTTTATCATATTTTTTATGTATATCTGTTTTTTTTTTTATATAATTATTTATTTATATACTTTTTTTTTTTTTTTTTTTTTTTTTTTTTTTTTTTTTTTTTTTTTTTTTTTTTTTTATTTGAGAGCGTGAATTTTACTCAGTAAGCATTTTTTTCGCCTTTGTCGTGCATATTACTTTATTTAACATTGAAAGATATTATGATAAACTGTTTTACATAGTTTATTATAGATAAGTAAAATTCTTTTAAACTTATATAATTGTTAGAAGACCACCACATTTTTAAATTATTAAAAGTGTACCAAAATAAAAGAAAGTTGCAAATCACTGTATTAGGGTATTTGAGAGGGTAAATAAAAAAAATAATAAATAAACTATTTAACCTACAGACTTTGAATTTTGCAAGCAGGGTTTGGATGATTAGAACTGATCTACTAAGTACGGTTAAAATTAACTTCCAGGGATGCTGTGAGAGGTTAAGAATGTCTTATAAATAAACAGTCCTGTTTTTTTTTTAAATCTTTAGATACTTAAACACTTGAAATTCGTTAAGCATGATTCTTTATGTGGGATGCATTAGGAAGGGAGTTTGCGTCAATCGGCTCATAAAGGTGGACTAGGAGGGGAGGATCGCGGTGAATTACAGTAAATTATAGATGAAAAAAATCAAGTTTATTAAATACTAGATCGTCAGAAACGAAATGTGATATACATGTTTCTTTTGTTGAGTTTAAATCTACTAAGAATGTGTCTTACGGAAATTGATTCTCATGACTGGTTATGGGGTACATAGATAAAAAAAATCCGTTTTGGAGTTTTGGAAGTTAAATTTAGCAAGCACATATTTACTATTTTAAAAAATAGAGACCATCTAAAAATGTGTTTTGTAAAAATCCACTGTGTGGGAGGAGTTACAGGAGAGTTAAACATAATACTATTCTAATTTTAGAAATTCAAGAGTTCTAACCTGCGATATTATAACGTTGATCTTAATATTGTTAATTTTTCTGTAATTAAAAAAAATATTTGAAACTACAAATGCATTGATATTTAAGGTATCCGACTACCCTAAAATTGTGAGTTTTGCCAAAAATTAACAATTTTTTTATGATTTTATTTCATAGGCCCATCTTATTAGCTTTATTAAAATTTCAAGTGTATCATTTTCCGTTCACTAGAACAAAAACTACAAGAGTTTCAGCAAAAGCAGATGCAATTACTTTAAGCAAGAGGTCATATTTTAAAACGCGTTTTACTCGAAATATGATTTTTTGAAAACAATCAAACGAGGTTAGCGATTGTTAAAAAAGATTTGAAAAAAATTTACTGAAATTTTTTATGTAAGTTTTGTATAATGGTAGAAGTGTTTTAACCTCCAGATTTATCAATCACTGTTTTATTGCAAAATTTATAATCCCTTATGTGAATATAATCACTGTTTTTTAAGCAATTTCATATAGTAACTAAGATAAGGTGCTCTAGTTTTTGTAAAAACTAAAATATCTCTTATCCTGAAGGCCATTTCAAAATTGAATAATATAGCAATACATTAGATTGAAAAAATTGAAAATTTGTTCATAAGCCCTTAGAATGGACCGCGTTTATGTTATTTTTGTCAATTTTTACCCATTTTTTCCCATTTTAGTTATAATAATTTATTTTTCTCATCTTAATTTTAGCGTATTTTTCTTTCAATGTACCAAAAAAATCTAAAAACAACAAAAAAATCCACATATCTCCACTGCAGGCATTCATGCTTTGATATTTCTTCAGAAAAATGATGTCCTATTATAAAGACTATTTTGTGCTGAATTTATGCTTCATGAGACATAAAGCAGAAGTCATAAAAATTTCCTCTTCAAAAAATATTTATAATTGAACCGAACCTTGAAAAATAATGCAGAACGGATTGAAACATGTTAAATGTAGAATAATAAATTTGATTTCAATTAAGTGAAAAAAAGTTACAAAAAGTAAGTTTTTTCACACTGCTGTAAATTAGCCAGATTGATTTTCTCTATCAAACTATTAGTATATTTTGAAATGATAGCTATAATCAGTTTATTGTTCTGAAAAACAAAATGTTCTTTTCTCTGAGTGTTCCATTTCCAAAACTAATAATCCAATAACGTTGATGATCAGTTCTAAATGTGTCTGAGGTATCGTATATTCTCTGTTGTTTCTTTTATTCTTTTGAAACGTTCTAATATTTTTTTCCTTATCATATCAAAAACTTAGGAAAGAAAGAGAGAACAATACGTTTTAGATAAGATGCAGAATGTCATAATTTCTTCACAAAAAAGGAGTCTGGTGCTCATTTAACATTGCTTTACTACTGAAATGTATTTTATAATACAAATATCCTTCTCTTTATATCGCAAAAGCTCAAGATAGAAAAATATTCATAGATAAAATACAAAATGTCATAATTTCTTTACAAAAAATAATAAATAAATGATTTTATTCTCTATACTCAGTCTGGTACTCATTTAATATTTATTTCTTACTAAAATGTATTTTATTATGCAAATTTCCTTCTCTTTTTTTCAAAAACTCAAGGTAGGAAAAGAGTTTTATATAAGAAAGGAAATGTATCATAATTTGTTCTCAAATAAATAAATAAATAATGATTCTAATGTGTCTTAACTCAGCCTGGAGCGCATTTGACATTTATTTCTTTCTAAAATGTATTTTGTTATTCAAATGTTCTTCTCCTTATATCAAAAACTCAGGAAAGAGAAAGATTTTTAGATAATGTCAGGATTTCTTCACAAAAAATAATTTTAATCTATATACTCACTCTGGTGGTCGCAACACAGATTTCTTACCAAAATGTATTATATCATACATATTTTTTCAGAAAATATGTACAATAAAATCTCAAACATTATTATACGAAACTAAAAAACCAGAATTTATATATATATATAATAACCACACACAAATGCACCTTCTAAAAATAAGGTCTTTAAGAAGCTTCACCATATTCACACGTTACTATGTTCTAAAGAAATAGAAACAATTCCAACGTAGTAACACACTCTCTTGCATGAATTTCCCTAACGATTACAAATAAGTATTACATTTGTTACAGAGCCATAGAAAATAACGTTTTTAAATAGTGTTCATATAACTATGCGCCTGTCCATTGTTCCAATTTATGGTTGTTTTAATTTATCGAAAATGTATCCTGTTCTCAATGTATTTGTAAGACTATAGTTTTCCTGATGTATTTCAAAAGGTAAATCGCCCTCTATACCGTACTAGGTATTTTTTGCTTAGACACAGAGAGGCTTTGGAATTTAAATTTATGCTTTGATTGCAAAATACAATTGCAGAATTTTAGAAAAAGAAAGAAAACACAGGTGTTTTTTTCTCAGTTTGACTTGCCAGTTTTATTAGAGAGTGTAAATTTCACAAGAAATAATTTTCAACATATAAATTATAACAGTGTATAAAGAATCACAAAAATAAATATTTAATAAACAAAGGAACATTTTATTTTGGATAATTGTACTGAATTCTTCTGAATGTAAATTGGTTTGTGGATAAAAAAATGTAAGAAAATTTACAATAAGCTTGATCATATTTGATTTGGTTAGTCTCTTTTCTTCTTAACTCTAGAACATTTTCACATTGTGCCATCATATTCTTTTTATCATATAAATAATGAAACCAAAACCAAAGTATCGATCATCAACTGATTTTTTTATGTTCTTTAAAGCTATTCTTATTTATTATTATGGGTTATTATTTATGAGTATATGTATAAAATGGATCTGAAAAACATTTTGAAACCTAAAGTATAATACAATGTGAATATCAAACTCACCAGTTTAGAAAATATCGAAATATTACGCACTTTCTTCACTAGTACAACCTAGTTTCTCAGATGCGAATAGCAGACTACGATTCCTGTGCAAGTGCAGTTTCGCTCTGAGCTGTACTAGGACAGTTTTGGCCTTGGATGTGATTCAGATATTTTATAACTTCTCTTGATTGTACGATGCAACTTTGTATTCACAGTCTAATTAATTTCACCCGTTAGGGAGCTATTTTAGTTAAAGGTGTTGATGGATGAAGGAAGGGAGATGAGCGTGGATATGTTATTCCTCTTTCAACGAGAACTTAGGAGTAGTGTATTTAGTTCTTTTTGTCAGAGAAATGATTAATTTATGTCTATATTTTTAAGTTCAGATTAATAGTCTTTTATCCCGTTGTATCTGGCAATGGAAAAATCAGATGATGGATTTAATGAGTTGCCTTAGAACTCTAGAACCAGCTAGGAAAAATAAAAATAAGAACAATAGAATAAAAATTAATCTATTTCAGGACCATCATTTAAATCAGTGGCTCTTCAACATTCAGTCTCTACAGCCTCTTTTTATGTATAACCATTTTATGTACTTTTTCCCAGTGAGCTGAAAAAGTTGTTCGAAATAAAAGTTGCTTGGAATTCCAGCCAATGGGATTCTTCAGCTTCCTACGTCATAAACACGATGGTGGTAAAGATGGAAGCTTCGGTTTCGCCAAACTCATCAGATATGGCGTATAATATTTTAATGGTGAATATATTTTAACGACGTGTAATATTTTAATCAGAATGGCCAATTCTGTTTACGCCTATCAACAAAAGCGCGAGCAAAATAAAAGAAATAATATTGCATGTTCATTTTCTGAAGCAGAAAAAGACGTTTAATATCTTCACCTTCTGAAATGGACGTAAAATTATTTTAATTATGATATATTTTAATCATTGTGTAACACTATAAAAGAAACGCAAAGACGTTTCGAGTAAATACCGAAAAACCGGTATTTAAACTTGTGAATACAGGTATTTCGAAACTGTACAAATGGCTCAAAATACCGGTATTGCAATCCCTAATGATCACGTACCGTATTCAAATTTCTCTTCCACTTATTTTTTAAATAAAAGTAAAGACGCAGAAAGTAAAAAAGTTTGGTGAAGGAACGTAGTGGCTTAGGCGGTAACGTAACTACGTACCGTGCAATTGGGCATGATTAGGGACGTGCGAACTACAAGCTGCTTTTTTAATCAAAATATTTCATTATTTTAGCAATTAAAAAAGTTCATTCAAAAAGACTTATTTAATATTTTATATAATTATAGTAATTATTTTCAAAAATACAAAATATCATTTAATACTGAATAAGCCTTTTTTTAACCCTCTTCCTGCGTAGTTATTTTTTTCGTATTTCAAATCTACATATTAGAGTTTGAAAAATACAAAAAAATGGTTCAAGGGTTTTTATTGAAAATATAGACTTATATAGATCATATAAATCTGAACGTAAAAACATAAATGAAAACATTAATAGAAACTTCTCTAGGAGTACAGCTAAATAGTCGGAAAAAAATGCATACCCTTGGAAATCGCAGGATGTGCAGTGAGAGCGGGTTAAATACATTTATTTAACTATATAGATAATTCAATGAATTAAATAAAAAAATAGCATGTCCCTCGCGTGGTACTCAGATATGTTACCACCACTGCGATGTTGTATCAAATTTAAATTTATTTGTATATAAGAAAAATATAAATTTTGAAGGCAATCTTATAAGAAATGACTGTCCATTTGACGCGATTACTTCGAGGGTTGAACACTCAAAAGGAGTACACTATCACATAAAATCGCGTCCACAAATGAATTTCCCATGTCATGCCCTCTACTAGTCATTTACAAAGCAATTACCATTGACGTTTTATTTTGAACAGCAGTTTGGAAAATATTGCACTCGTTTTAGCTGCTTCGCAATATTTTCGCTTTCCTGGTAATAAATTTGAAAATTAAAAACATTTTTTCTCTTCACCTAGGCTCACACACGGGTATAAAAGTTATGTAAATATTTCAAGCAAAAACGCACTCCGGTCTTATACACGATTCGGCTGACATTCATGAATATACCATTATATAAAAAAATCTCATTATTATATTGTTTTCAAATTGAAGGTTTCTTGTTTTATAAAAAAAAAAATGTTTTTCTTCTTAAATATATTTATTTACAATATTTATTTTAAACTTAGAAACGATATTAAAAACTGTTAAAATATAAATTAATTTAGCCAATTAAATTACAAATTAACAAATGCAAAGTTCTACTTCATTACTGCTTAAAAACATTTTAGTTCATTAACGAAAATTATTCCATGCACAAAATTGGTTAATATTTTAAATAAATGGGAACTATATTTTTCAAAAGTAAACGAATCTGATTAATATTCTATAGAATAACTCCGATGCTGAGTAATAGCTAGTACTACACTTTAAGAATAAGGGAAATTTTCTTTCCAACTGCATTTATATTTCACACCATTTGAAAACATTTACTGCATTCTTGTCACGGAGTCCTAAGTTACGTGTTTTCCTGAAAAAGCATTAATATAAACACGCAAAGAAAAACATTTAAAAATTCCTACTGTCATTTCTTATGAATACAATACAAATGAAACTTAAGGAGTTAAGTAAAACAAAAAAAAAATAATCATTCTATTTTAGCTTTTTGGCATGTTTGCTTATTTCATGCTTTTCAAACATAAAGAAAAGGAAATAATTCGTCATAGTAATTGATAAATGATGTAATTTATGGGAAAAGTCACTGAAGAGAAATGAACAATAATTATATATATTATAAATAAGATATGTGTGCTGAAACTTTCATCTATTAGTTAATTAAGAGAATGTACACAAATAGCAGATATTACATACAAATTTCTTTCTTTTAGTAGCAAACTTCCAGTAATTTATTGAAAGACAGTCAAACCTCCATATTACGAAATGTTTGTAGATTTTTATATTGTAGTTTGAATATTTGTAGATTGCGAACTTTTTCCTGGAACAAGAACATTTCACGGCTTTCTTCGTAAGATAACCTCCCAATAGCGAAGTGTATTTTCTATGTAACGAACTTTTTCTCTTGTGATTCAAAATTTTTTTTGCCTATTTTTTTTTTAAAAATAGGAACATTTCAAGTTATATGATTTTGAAATTTGTTTTATGTGGTTTTTAAAGTTTATTGAAAGATGAACCACTCAATAACGAATTTTCCATATAACGAACTTTTTTTCGGTATTTGGTGACTTCGTTAAATAGACGTCCAAGTGTATTTAAATTTTTACAAGGGCTGAATGTATCTGATTTTCATGATTTATCACATTTTTGAAGTTAACTTCTTTTGGCCCGGTAGGGAAAAATTTTCATTACGCGTTACTCGTTACACGATGACGTAAGGTAGGGATGTATTTTCCATTTCGGGGGAGTGAATCTAATTTTTACTTTTAAAATCAGACAAAAATAATAACAGAATCGGAAAGATAATTTATTTTGCCACGATACGATATAATTTTTTCTTTCACAAAATAATGATATTTTCGATTTTTTACGATTTGTTTCTAAAAGGAGTCAAAATTAATGCGGATTTACGAAAATGATTTTTAAATTGTTGCGCATGAATTTATTTTCGTGTTATCAAAACTATATTCTAAATAATCTATCGATCTAAATTAGTTCATGCCTTTCTCTTTTAGAACCTTTCTTTTAAAATTAAAATGCCGAAAACTTTTTTCAACAGTTTCATCTACGTTATACTGATCATCCGTCTGGCTTGAAATCTTTTACATATTGGGGTTTGTTGTACTGTCTCACTAGACATATCCCAGAAAGTCTTTTGATTCATTTGAAGCTTTAGTCGTTTTAATTCAGGCAAGTTGATCAAATCCCATAAACTGTCGAAACCAACGTAGGCCTTTCAACACAATGGTATAAGGTGCATTGCAGTTTCTAAGACGTATATTTTTAATGGTGCGAAAAGAAACAGTTAACCAAATGTGGCCTTCAAATAAAATGCCCATGACCAAGAACTTTTGAAATAAGATAAGATTTTACATATATATCGAAACATCATTGGTTTTAAATTCGTTTTTAAACCTAAAAGTATCTTTAAATACTTTCTCTTTAAGTATGTGCTTTAAATTTATTTTTGCACTGAAAATTAATACAAAACAAAAGAAATTACTTTTTATTCTCGCATTTTTACTCTGTGAACAGCAAAAAAAGAAATAAAATTTCTCAAATAGGAAACATTAAATGAAGACATGAAGCTTAACTTTCGTCTTTTGAACTACCTACTGTAAAAAAAAAATATTTCAATCAATCGATATATAACATAAGGTATCGAAAGAAATGCAGGAGAAGAACCACCCCGTTCGAAATAGGAAATAAAAAAAATTGACAAAAACTGTCGGAACGTTTCCTCCAATAATATTTCCGCTTTAGAATTTTTTTTTGATTTATTTTAAGATATATGCAAATTGCAACAACATTTAAAATATTTTTTTAAAAAACCCATCTGAATCTGAATTTACAAGATTTTTTTTTTCTCTTAAAACTTTTCTGATTATGTGATATATCCATATATAAAAGTCGAAATTTAAGTTGAACTTTTAGTGGATGTGAATAGACTAATTTACTCAGATATCCTATCTTTACAAATGGTTTTATAAATTGTAATTACAAACTGGGGAATTAATGGGAAAGTCTCTATTTATTTGTTTATTTTTTGTGATGTTTAATGTCTGTCTGGTTTTTGCAATACTTTTATTTATCTCATTTTGTTTATTTTATGATATACAGTACTATGTGATTATCGCCTTGTTTTTTTTCTCTTCACATTTATAAGTTTTATTTCGAAACTATATATTTTATCTGCATTACACTGAATTACTACTTTGCTTTACGCTATTGATAAAAACAATATTAGAATTTTATTAACTAGTCCTTAAAATTTAGCAAAATTTAATTATATTCCATGCATTTCTCTACTATCTGACGAGACTAATTTCGAGAAATAGTGTGCTTTGCATGTCTCTATCCACCATGTAGTTCGATTGATAAAGCACTGGTAGACAGCATCCAAGCTTGGTGCTTACCTGGGAGTTATCCTGGATACAGAAATGAGAAATCAAAGTAAGTATTTGTGGATAAAACTAAAGGCAACCTTTATTCGCAATGCTTTTTTACAAAATTGTTTTTTTCGGGTATTTCTAAGAAACCAAGCAGACCAACCGATTCACAGAAATGGTTTCACTCTTTCCACACGTCTGTAGTAACGAATGGAACTAAACAAAATTAGCCAAACTATTGCTAGCACTTGAGGCAAACCTTTGGTTGTTTGTACAGAGAACCATTAAAATTAATGTAGTTTTCTTTAAGACTAAATTTATTAGAGTTCTAAATTTTTGTAAGTTAATATTAAGGTAAAAATTTCTATGATTATCTAAAATTAACCTAATTATATCATTGATATTAATGGAATTAAAAAGATCTTCAAAGTCATAACTATAAACTGAATAAATATTTTATTTTTAAAAAAATCTGTAATATCTGTACTATTTTTAATTATAGCTTTATTACATTGCTTATTGATGATTCTTGTATAATATTATGCAGCATTTTACCTGCAGCAGTGATACATGTTTTAAAACAATCTGTTACTGTTCTAAGTTTAACAGGGTTTTTATGAAATTTAGGTGTTAAAAATATATATGGAAACACCCAATTTTCTATATATAGCAGTAATTCGATTATTAATTTATTTATCTGAGAAGTCCAATCTTTTAAAACATTCATTGTTTAAAAAGTGTTCATTAATGATATTATTATAAAAATATTACAAATTATAGCATAATTACCAGACACTTTATCTATGTAACAAAGATAAAACATTTTTGTAAATCATAAATCTTCTGTTTGACATCTTTATAAGTAAGTACTGATTTAGAACGATAGTTAAATTTTTAATCATGTCCTTTAAAATATTGTACTTAAATTCATCAAATGCCTCTAAAGGCAAACATATTTAACTGCAGATTTAGTAATACAATTATTTATATCATTATTAATTTGATTTTTAACGGTATTATTGTTGTTAGAAATTATTAATCTAAAACTAGTGCTTTACTCATGATATATTTTAAAATTCTGTCTTTGATCATATTTAAATTGCCTGTTACAACATGTTTATGATAGCTATAAATAAATTCATGATAGTTCTTACATTTACAGTTATCTATGTCAAGAGAAGGTGAGCTATTATAGTAATTAAAGATAAATCTTCCCATCGTTTTATTATATTTAAAAGCTTTTTTAACAATTACATTCCTAACAGGAAAAAGTGACAAATGTCTATTAATTACACTAGAAAAATTAACTTTATCAAATGTATTATTCATAAATAATAAAGTGCAGTATTCTGTAGTAGGTTCATTAAATGTATCAATATTTATATTGAATTTATTAACTAAAATATTATTAATGTCTTTAATGATGTGAACTGCATGACACACCTTAAAGCGCTCATTATTTAAGATTTATTCCAACAATACAATTTCCTTTTTATTAAGATTCCTTTATATATATATGTGTGTGTGTGTGTATATCTTGTTCAAATTTTCAACCTTTTATTAAATACTTTATATTCATCAAATCAAAGTAAGAATTGACTTAATTTTTTTTATATTACTAGTTGTATAATAAAAACAGTAGTTAAATAAGAAACCGCATGATAAATTATTTGACAGATACTATCTACTAAGAAAAAATAAAACGATTAAATCAGATATCAAGACGGAATGTCGAGAAATGAAAATGATGCCTAGGGAACCCCAAAGTGTGTCACCCGTGTAAGCAAAGGAAAACAAATTCCAAGAAAAAGGAAAACACCGCTAGATTTTTCTAGTTTGTGATAACCATGCTTTCCTAAAGAAGATTCTGAGAGGCTTAAAGTTATTTTAAATATGCATATTTTTATTGGATATTTATTTTAAATATTTGATATCACAGTAGTTCACACATACATGAATGATAAGTACTGTAAACGCTCAGTGTTTTGTTACACAATATATTGTTAAGGTAAGTACGACAGAACAATCTGTATATGGTCTGGCAATGTTTCTAATTTTAAAGAGTAATTCATTAATTGCCTTGTAAATCGATAATTAAGTGTAGAAATAATATAATAATTGTCAAAATATAACTCGTTTATTTGGTGAATAACATTTTCAAATCACTTTCCATGAATTTCTACACGAATGGCATTGTAAAAAGTATTGTTTTTTTTTTTTACAGAAAAAATCTTCAAAAATCTACACACACCTTTAACTATATTTATTTTATTTTTAACTATATCTGTACGATTTAGAATTTAGAAATCAATTGCATTTTTAATATGATTCCTTAAAATTATATTTTCATACATAATTTGTAACAGCTCCTACTTTCTCTACTATGACGTCCTATACTTAGAAAACAAGTTGCCCATTCCCACTAAACAGAAAATTCTAATACATAAAGCTAACACTAAGAGCTCTGTTATACTTATTTTCACTTCAACCAACACAAACAGACGTATATTTATTTCATCAATACGTAGCCATTCAGAAAAATGAAACAGAAAATTGAAACACAGTAAATATATGGCCGGATGTAATGCATTTCACTGAACACGAAACATGTAGCATAACTGCGACCGAGAAATTATTTCTTTGGATAAAATCATGTACGTAGTATCAGATTTTCTTTGGTGATTGGTTTTCTTCCCAAACACGATAAAGAAACACCTGTTTTTCTCATTACCTGCCTCTATTTTTTGTGTGTCTACTATTTTTCTTCACTAAAGGAGGAAGAAAAATAGGATCGTTCTTTGCGAATACAAAGGAATAATTAGAGAGCAAATCCTTTTAACATTACAACAGTCTTGGAAACTGTAAAAAAAAATCTGATTTTCGGTTGAGCTCAATGTCGTTATAAATTGGTCATTTCATCATTTATTCAGTGTTTTTATAAAAGCAAAAAAAAAAAAAAAAACACACACACACAGTTTTATAACAATCCACTCCTTGTATAATTTGAAAACCCCCCATAAAAGTAATACTAGAAAAATTAGCAACGTATACCAATTGTTGTATTTTTTGAACCAAGAATCAAGTTGACAAATCTGGTATCAGGTATTTATACCAGCGTTTTTCAAACTGTTAGGGAAATGA